>VDFB02321472.1:0-26131 GCA_007258455.2 Sequoia sempervirens | reverse complement strand
AGGCACAAAGATACAACATCACAAAGATGGCCTACTCAGAAAGGTGCAACATGTGTAGACAACAAACCAACTTCTGGACCTTGAAACCAAGACTTCAAAAGCTCACCAAAACTGATCCAAGGAAGTTGAAAATGGTCACACACCACCTGTAATAGGTGCTCAACACTTCCCCAAAGTGGATTTTCATGACAATTCATGGGTGTCAAATTATAAGCTCCCAAAGTGAGCTACTTAAGCTTATTCTGCAGGGTATTTTTGAGAGCATTAGGCAAAATTTTACATGGGCCATAAAAAATTTAGCCAAATTTTGGAGGTCACAACACCCTTGTGAGCATGCATTTTATTTGCATAGTGGATAGCACATTACAATTGTAAATCATTAGCCTAGATCTAGTCCACCGTGTTGGATGGCCAGTCGAAGCTTGTCCTTTTTCCTTTTACCTTTTTCTTTTTTTGTTTTTCTCATCATTGATGGTGTATGTTTTTTTATCTAATTATGTCTTCATATATCATTCATAAGCATTTTCCTTTGTGCTTATTTTGGTTTTCCATAGGATCTTGATCATGGGGGCTTGGCCACAATCTTGATAATTGTCATCCTATCTTACTAACATTTGTACATATGACCCCTCTTGATTGCATGCTTGGCTACTTTAGTGTGAGTTTGAAGAATGTTCATTCTCTCACTAAAGTGGGGGCTAAATGTAATGTAGTAAAATTCATACAGTTGCATTTTCACACTTGTTTGGGCCCTCCTTGCTTATTTATCCTTTTTTATGGATTAATTCATCCTATTCTTCATCTACAAGCCCTATGAATTACATCTTTTTCTCACTAATCCAAACATTCTCGAATGCATAAATGATAATTTAATGGTTTCATCTGTGTGTCTTTAATTTTTTGGCGGGACTAAAACTCCACCTATGGTGTCTTTGTCCCCCAAATGTCTTCGGACCCTGATTTTGAAGCATCTTACTTGGGCCTTTTTTTGGTGTCTATGCCCCAAGTTTCTTGACTTGGTACTAAGATGCCACCTTGGGCATGTCAGTCCTCCTTGGGTTATTTTTGTGATTTAATTTCAAATTTTTTGCTAGATTTAGCCTCCTTTATTTAATGAATTCATATGTCATCTTGGTGTGATGTAATTTCTAGATATTAACCATAGATAAGTATAAATACAAGGTTCATTCATTCATTCTAATCCAAGTATTTTGTGTAAGCATTCATCATAGAAAATTGAGTTCACAAGAATATTGAAGAGCAATTCTATCAAGAATTTGGAGGCATCATAAAGATTCAAGCATCATATCAAAGAGCTTTTTGCATCATGTGTGTTGTTGTGATAACATTTGTGATGTAGGGTTTTGATTCAAGCAAGAAATTCAAGATCATTACTTTGGTTCAAGATCCATATCCATTGCATCCTTTTCATAGAAATTTATAGACTTTATAAGGGTTTGGTGAGTTGTAGCATTGCATGTTGTTAATTCACTATTTCTTTCATTATTCCTATTTCATTTCAAGGTTTAATTACTAACAAGGGGTTTGACAAAGGAAAACCCCCATTCACTAACAAACAAGTTTTTCCCCTCTTGCATATTTTTGATTGCATATTCAAGTTGAAGTCTTGAAAATCATTTGGAGTAAAAAGTTGTCAAAGTTGTAAAGTTGCATTACAAAGTTGTCATCTTCATGGAAACTCGAGTACATGCTGAATCTCGAGGTTTCAGAATCTGAGATCTAAGAAGAAGCAAGTGAAAACTTTGGAGCTCATGATCACTTTCAATGTTTTCAAAATTTTTGAATGAGACTAATACGCCACCTTGGGTATCTTAGTCCTTTTAAGCATATTTTTTAGAGATTCCTTCAAATCCAGCTCTAACATCTGAAGATTTTGCATCTAATCCAAAGAATAGTAGTAGGACTAATACACCATCTTAGGTGTCTTTGTCCTCCCTAGCATATTTGGGAAGCTTCTTTCCATTTTCAAAATCCTCACAACATCTCTAGAATTCCTAGGTACACATATCTTATCTCCTTGCTACATAATTTCATCATTTGGATCATTCATTTAGCTTGCATAACTAGGTTTTGTGAGTTGAATGTTTGTTCATCTTTTCCAAGCATCTTCTTGGTGGTGAACCCCTTTAAAGCTAAAATAACCCCCTCCTAGGTCCTCCTCATTGTGAATTGACTCACCTTGTGAGGTTGTTAGTCAATCCAATTAGGCCTCCTAGGACATTATTGAATGATTGAAGGAATATAGGGTGGTCTAACACACCATTCCACATATTTCTTTATGGTTTTTTTTGGTGAACCCAACCTTGTTGAGCATTGATTTCTGATTTTGGAGTCCATTAAAGTCCTTAGATATAGATTGTATTCATTCTTGCATTAAATCTTGCATTGGTGACAGTTCATCTAGGGTTTCTTGCATTTTGCATTAGTGAAATTGCATCAAGGGTTTCTTGCTTTTGCATTAGTGAAAGTGTATATAGGTAATATTTATACTTTCTTGCATCATTTCATTTCATTTAAAATTTGAAAAGTGTATTGTTCATCATCTTAATTGTATTTAGAAACACTGTTACTACATTCAAAATTGAAAAGATTACATTCAATTGCTTGTTCCTAGTTACTTTTTCTTGCCTTCATTTGCACATTTTTCTATTTCTAAACATCAACATCCTAAATAGGAAATTTGTAAAAACTATAGGCATTCTAGAATTTACTAAGTTTCTGCAAAAAACCTTTGCTAGGACTAAAACACCCTTCCTGGCATCTTGGTTCGTCTCAGGTTTTTTGCCTCAAAAGTCTCTCTCTGTTGTTTGCTATCTATTTCAGTCCTTGGAACTTCAAAACCTCATTAAGAAGACCAAGCCACCCTTCCTGGAATCTTACACCCTATTGACTTTGACTCTCTAGTTTTTAGGATCTAACATCACTTTTCTATGTTTTTGTGGGTTGCCTACATTTTTCTATTTTAGTTTCCATAATTTTTGTTATTCCAATTTCTTTCATTTTAAGTGTAATTACAAGCATAGGATATTGTGTTCATTGCACTTTATGTGGTTTCTCCCTTGTATGAGCTTTAGTACTTGATGCCCTATTGCTAATATTGTGTTTATAAGAAGTGTGATACTCATGGCATCCCATGATAAAACACTCATTATGGATCTTGGGTTATAAAGCTCTCTTACTTCTAGTGTTTGCATTAGTTCACTAGGTATGGATCATACCTTTGACACCTCTTTTGCTATTCCTACCTTACCTAAAAGTGTTGTTCCAAGTCTTCAAACAATGGTTGACTATATTCCTCAAGAAAACATAATGAAAATGTATGAAGACTTAGCTCATTTACAAGATAGTGTGAGTACTGAAAACATTTCCAACAATGTTATACCTACCATAAATAGTATTCACCACATGATGGAAAGTGATGAGGGATTGGAAGTTGTGTGTAATCTAGCTCAAATATTTGGAAAACACCTTCCTCCCACCACTAATGGTGCTCAAGCTTCAAACAATGTGTAAAAGCAAGGAGGAAGTCAAACTCCTCGCTCTTCAACCATAACCTCAATTCCCATCTACACCATTCCTCAAATGACCACAAGAATGCAACCAACTACTAGCATCCTTCCTACCTTGAACATTTCCGCTAGTGCTCCTTATACCTATGTGGCATCTAATCTTATATCTACTTCTATAACCAATCCACTCAAGGGTCCTTCCAACATATACACTCCACCACCATATTCATCCCCATTAAACACTACAAGCAATGATCCCATCATTAATCACCTCTTACAAAGCCTATCACCCATTCAACGTCAAGTTTCTACAATAAAAAAAAATTAAAATGGTCCACTTTCATACTATGTCAAGAGAAACCCACTATCCTTGAAGATGTTGAGAATTTCGATGCCACAAGGTATAGAGATTCCTATATTTGAGAAATAAATAGGAAAGGGAGATCCTGCTAATCATGATAATTCATTTACTACTTTGTGTAGTGACTTTATCGTTGAGGAAAAACTTTTGGCTAAACTTTTTCCCTGATCCTTGAAAGACATTTCCCTTGATGGGTTTTCTGCATTACCAAATAAATTCATTCATTCATTCAATGAACTTGTTGAGACCTTCATTAACCATTTCCAAGTGCACATGGTTCTTGAAATGACATTGGTTGATTTGATGAAATGCAAGAAAAATGTGGTTGAAAAAGTCACTAACTTTATTTCATGCTACCAATTGCTTTTTTCCCAAATCAGTGTGAAGATTCTTGATTCCCACCTTCAAAAGATGTTCATAGTAAATTTACAAAGAAATATAAGGGATAAGCTCAACATGATGAAATTCCCTTCCTTCATGCATCTATGCACTTCCCTTTGAGACTACCAAAAATCTAGTCAACCAAACGCCATGCCTACCCTTCCTAAAAATTCTAAAGATCCAAACCAAAACACTTACCAACCTTTCAGAAGACAAAATAAAAGTTTCCTTCAAATAAATTCCACCTCTCAACCTACTCAACTTGTTGATACCCAACTAGTCACTATAAAGAAGAACAATCCTTATATCTTTGGGGATCCGCAAAGGAAATTTACTCCCTTACCCAACACACTCCACAACATTATGACCCAACTCTTAAACAAAATTATTATTACCTTAACTCCTATTTGACTACTTGACCCTAGCAAGACATTACCTCTAAGGTTTAGAAACAATTCCTATTATGTTTATTACCAACAAAAAGGACATGATACAGAAGATTGCAAGCATCTTAAAAATCTTGTGCAAGACCTCATTGATTCCAATCATATCCTAATTGGAGGTGTAAATGAAAAAGGTAATAAGTCTGTAGCTACTCCAAACAAAAACTTGCAAATAATTACCAATCCCATGCCCAACCATAATATTTCATTTGTTAAAGCTAGTGAAACTATGCCCGATGTGATGAATGTTGACATGGATGATGAAAATATGATAAATCATGAAGAAAGTCCTATGGATGATGATGAATAGAGTTCTATGGATACTAATTAACAAAGTCTTGTTGATATAGTGCTTGGATTGATTGACATCGAGCCTCGTAAACAACAAACCATTGACATTACTTTCTCTTCAAAAGAAACAATTAAACATGCACCTAATGGTCCTCTTTACATAGTTAGAAAAATCAATAACAAGCCTACTCTAGGGATTTTAATTGATTTCTTTTGTTGAGGGAATGTGATAAAAAAATAACTCCTATATGTGCATGAACTTACTCAATATAGATATGATAAATTGAAAGCATGGATGAAAACACATGATTATTTTGCTCATGCTATGATTGGAATGATTACACTCCCATTAAAACTAGGACTAAAGAAATCAAATGTATCATTCTCTATCATATCTAATTCGAACCAGTTTTGTGTGAAGTTAGGCTACAAATGGCTTCACTCCATGAATGTGGTCCCATTCATTGTCCATTAGTGCTTAAAGTTTCCAGTCGGCAATGAAATATTTATGGTAAACCATAGTGGCTACAGATCCCCATCTTCCCATGGAAATTTCTCGTTAGATTTTTTTCCCTAGCCTATGGAACCTATAAGACACCATGAAGACTTGCTTTTCCTATCCTACCAAAAATTCAAAGCAAAATGTATGGCCAAACTATCCCTTGAAAGCTTGCCTCCACCAACGCTTGAACTTTTGCCACCTAAAGAAAACAATGCTAAGCCTAAAGCTCTTCCAACTAACCAAGACCCATTCATAACAAATACCTTACCTATTTCCTACAATAGACTTGGAGAAAACCAAACAAGTCCTAATCCACCTCCTAAGAAAATTTATAAAGAAAAAGAGAAAGTGGTTGAACAACCTTCCATCATTTCTTTCATTCTTCCCTCACAAGAAGAAAAGGAACCTATGGTTGAAAAACCCACTCCTACATAAACACAACTTGAAAACTGTACTAAAAGAAACTGCAATGCTTGAGAGCATAGGTGTAGGGGTCATGCTATTTCTCGAAAGATGAGTGATTAGAACAACATTTAAAATAAAAATCCAAACTTAATAAATTCAATAAATGATGACTGGCCTCTCTCACTAGAACAAACAAAAGTTATGTCTCCAACACAACAAGGATCACCACCTTCTATGGATATTATCATTCGTCCTCCTATTTTGGTTAACTTAGATTGCAATGAGGAAACAACTAAAATTGATAAGAAAGTGCATGATGAGTTGATTTTTTTATTTTCCTCTTCCATGAGCTTAAATGATAACAACCATGGTGATCCTACTAAACCAAGCGATTCACCATGTGTTGAACTTGGTGATTCTCTTAGTACAAAACTTGATGTTGTCCCTCTTGCTAGTGATCCTCATTCTACATATACTAAACAAGACTAGGATATGGATGACCTATTGGATGGTTGACTCACATGTTCTTTACTATTCTTTTATATTTTCTTTTTCTTTCCTTTTCTCTTTGTTTTTTCTTTTGTTTACATGTGTGTAACATGATCCCCCTTGATGTTTTTTTTGATGTTTCTCTCTTTATGTACATTCCTCTATTTGTACTTTCATTCTTCTATATGTCATATACTTTTTCCTTTTCATTGACCTTTTAACATTTCCTTTCATTTTCATTTTTGTCTTGTGTTTTCCTTCTGGGGATGACACAAGGCATCGAGACACCCTATGTCTCTTCCATGTTGACCTAAAATATTTTTCCTTATCTTTGCTTTTCATTTTCCTTCTTTATCTTGCGTTTTCCTTTTGGGGATGATTCAAGGTTTCAAGACACCCTATGTCTCTTCCATCTTGACCCAAAAGTTTTTTCCTTATATTTTATTTTCATTTTTCTTTTTGTCTTGTGTTTTCCTTTTTGGGATGAGGCAATGTGTCAAGACACCCTATGTCACTTCCATGTTGACCCAAAAGGCTTTTCTTTTTTTTCGCTCTCTTTGAGTCACTCTTCCAGTTTTATGTGTATTTGGGGAATGATGATAGTTTCAAGCTCTCTAATATCATTGCAGCAAAGACAGAAACTGGCCCTAAATCCATAGATCCCTTATGTGTTTTTGGGGGAAACACTCTTTTCCTTTTTCATATTTTGGCTACTTAAAGTAATAGCTCACAACATGGTGTTAGAAAATTATTTAAAGTGGGGGCATACATTGGCATTATTTTAATTGTATTTTTCCTTTTTCATGTTCCTTGATGCAATTTTCTTATTTCATGTGATGTTTTTTCCTCTTCGTGGTGACATTAGGAGTAATATCCTTCAACAGTGTGACCTATCTCAAGATATTATATTCCTTTTAGTGGTGATGCAATGGACTGTATCCCTTAAGTCGTGAATCTTTTCTCCTTTGATTGGTCCTCTCTTGGAGACAACAGGAATGATGTCCCCTAAGAGTAATGGGCATGTGCAGGATCATGGTATGCCAAACAAGCCCTTAAGTGGCAAAAATTCAGAAAAATCCTGTTAGGCAACTTGACATAAATATTTGAATAAGTTGTCTATATTATTTCAAAAATATGTAAGAATAGAATTTGTAGAAAATTGAATTAGTTTCTAAAATACTAGGTTTATTTAAAATAAATAAAATCTATTTGGTGAAAATTTGAAATTTCAATGCTTGGTACTTAAATTTCGGGAAAAAAAGAAGTAGGTAGTCTGTCGACCACCCTAACCATAATAAAATGATAATATTTTTTTGTAAGATTTTATATATAAGTAGAGGACTCATGTCGGATGTGATGCATATTTTTGTAATTTTTTCTAAGTAAATAATTAATTATGAATTTTTTATTACAACTTTTAGAAAATATAAAACTTCGTTTGTCAACCACCTTAACTTGGTCAAAAATTCATGAAATTTAATTTTATTTTTTTAATCCTATAGTATGTAAAAGCATAGAATATGACGCATGTTTTGGATTCAAAAAATATGATACCGTTGAAAGTTATAGATGTTTTCAATCAGCTATCGATCGACTTTGAATGTGTAATTCTAATAGAAAATGAATAATAATTATTTATTAAATTCAAATTAAATAATAATTTATATTTTGGAAAGCTGAGAATCTCCTCTAAAAACCCTTTTCGTTTCATTAATTTTGGGTGAAAAAAAGTCATGACCACATACCCTACAAATATTGCCACTTTTGGCATACCATGATCTGCACATACCCTAAGACATCACATGAACTAAGAAAAATCCCTTTAAACATCCCTCTTTCTTCTTTCATTTGCTTTTTTCCTTATTAAAGTCATGGAGGTATGGCCTTTATATGGACTTCCTGGAGCATACCTAGTGAACACCTAGCTTCACTAGCCCTTGTAAGCATGTATTTTCCTTTCTTCCTTATTAAATTCATGGAAGTATGGCTTTGATATGGACTTCTTGGGGCTCACCTAGTGAACACCTAGCTTCACTAGCCCTTGTGAGCATGCATTTTCCATTTTTTCTTATTAAATTCATGGAGGTATTGCTTTGATATAGAATTATTGGGGCTCACCTAGTGAACAAGTAGCTTTACTAGCCCTTGTGAGAATACATTTTCATACTTTATTAAAGTCATGGATGTATGGATTTCATATGGTCTCCTAGGGCTCACCTAGTGAACACCTAGCTTCACTAGCCCTTGTGAACATGTGTTTTGTTTGCATAGTGAACAACACATTCCATTTGTAAACTGTTAGCCTAGACCTATTCTACTACATTAGATAACCAGTTGAAGCTTCACCTGTTGCATTTTTCCTTTTTCTTTTGTCTTTTTCCTATCTTTGATGGTGTACATTTATGATCTGATTATGGCGTCATATGTTATTTGCAAGTGTGTACCTTTGTGCTTATGTTGGTTTTCCAAATGATCTTGATCCTGGGGGCTTGGCCACCCTCTTGATTATTGTCATCCTATCTTACTAACATGTGTGCATTGGAACCCTCTTGATTGCATGGTTGGCTACTTTAGTGTGAGTTTGAAGCAAGTTCATCCTCTCACTAAACTGGGGGCTAAATGTAGTGTAGTAAGATACATACCCTTGCATTTTCACACTTTTTGGGCCTTCCTTGCTTATTTATCCTCATTTATGGCTTAATTGGTCGTATTATGTAGCTACAAGCCCTATCAATAACATCATTTTCTAGCTAGTCTCGACATTCTCTAATCCATAAATGATAATTTAATATTTCATTTGTGTGTCCCTAATTTTTGGGTCAAAACTAAAATGCCACCTAGGGTGTCTTTGTCCCCTAAAGGTCTCCGGACCCTAATTTTGAGGCATCTTAATTGGGCCCCTTTTTGGTGTCTATGCCCCAAGTTTCACAACTTGGTACTAAGATGCAACCTAGGGCATATTAGTCCTCAATTTTTTTTTAGGATTTAATTTTAATTTATAGCAAGATTTAGCCTCCTTTATTTAACAAATTCATATGTCAGCTTGGTTTGATGTAATTTCGAGATATTAAGCATAGATAAGTATAAATACAAGGTTCATTCATTCATTCTAACCCAAGTCATTTTTTAGAGCATTCATCATAGAAAATTGAGTTCACAAGAGCCTTCAAGAGAAACCCTATCGAGCATTTGGATCCATCATCAAAATTCAAGCATCATATCAAAGAGCTTCTTGCATCATGTGTGTTCTTTTTCTAACATATGTGATGTAGGGTTTTGATTCAAGCAAGAAATTCAAGATCATTCCTTTGGTTCAAGATCCATATCCATTGTAGCCATTTCACACAAATTTGCAGACTTTATAAGGGTTTGATGAGTTGTAGCATTGTATGATGTTCATTCATCATTTCCTTCATTATTTCTACTTTATTTCAAGGTTTAATTACCAACAAGGGATTTGACTAAGGAAAATCCCCGTTCACTAACAAACAACTAGTTTTTCTCCTCTTGCATATTTTTTATTGTATATTTAGGTTGAAGTCTTGAAGATCATTTGGAGTGCAAATTTGTCAAAGTTACAAAGTTTCATTACAAAGTTGTCATCTTCACAAAAACTCTCCTACAGGCTGAATCTGAAGGTTTCAAAATCTGAGATCTAAGAAGAAGCGAGTGCAAACCTTGGAGCTTGGGATCACATTTAGAGTTCTCAAAAATTCAAAACAAGACTAATACACCACCTTGGGAATCTTAGTCCTCTTAGGCATATTTTTAGACATTTCTTCATATCTAGTTCCGACATCTAAAGATTTTGCATCTTACCCAAAAAATAGCAGTGGGACTAATATGCCACCTTGGGAATCTTTGCCCTCCCTGGCATATTTGGGTAGCTTCTTTTCTTTTCTGGAATCCTCGCAACATCTTCAGACTTCCCAAGTACACATATCCTATGTCCCTACTACATAATTTCATCATTTGCATCCTTCATTTAGCTTGCATAACTAGGTTTTGTGAGTTCAATGTTCATTCATCTTTTCCAAGCATTTACTTGATGGTGAACCTCTTTAAAGCTAAAAGAACCCTCTCCTAGGTTCTCCTCATTGTGAATTGGCTCACCTTGTGAGGTTGTTAGTCAATCCAATTAGGACTCCTAGGACATTATTGAATGACCAAAGGAATATACAGTGGTCTAACACACCATTCCACATATTTCATTATGGTTAATGAGGTAACTTGGAACTGTTGATGTCCTTATCTTATTCATGCATGTTTGGAAAATTAACTTTAACTCCAAGATGTGTCTTCCTTTTGCATCAAGCTCTTCTTCCTCTTCTTCTTCTTCTTCTTCTTCTTCTTCTTCTTCTTCTTCTTCTTCTTCTTCTTCTTCTCCTCCTCCTCCTCCTCCTTATTCTCCTCCTTCTCCTTCTCCTCCTTCTCCTTCTACTTCTCCTTCTCCTTCTCCTTTTCCTCCTCCTTCCCCTCCTTCTCCTTCTCCTCCTTCTTCTCCTTCTCCTCCTTATCCTTCTCCTTCTCCTTCTCCTTCTCCTCCTCCTCCTCCTCCTCCTCCTCCTCCTCCTTCTCCTTCTCCTTAGCCTTCTCCTCTCCTTATCCTCCTTCTTCTTCTTCTTCTCTTCCTCTCCTCTTCCTCTTCTTATTCTCTTCCTCTTCTTCTTATCTTCCTCTTCTTCTCTTCCTCTTCTTCTTCTCTTCCTCTTCTTCTTCTCTTCCTCTTCTTCTCCTTCTCCTTCTTCCTCTTATTCTTCTCTTCCTCTTCTTCTTATCTTCCTCTTCTTCTCTTCCTCTTCTTCTTCTCTTCCTCTTCTTCTTCTCTTCCTCTTCTTCTTCTCTTCTTCTCTTCCTCTTCTTCTCCCTCTCCTTCTCCTTCTCCTTCTCCTTCTCCTCCTTCTCCTTCTTCTTCTCCCTCTCCTTCTCCTTCTCCTTCTCCTTCTCCTCCTCCTCCTCCTCCTCCTCCTCCTCCTCTTATATGATGACTTAAGTGGATCTTTATTTATCAAAATACTTACTTAGAGAGGTTTTCCTACATGTTAATTATGGGTCTTGTTGCAGGTTGTCCAGATTATGAGGGAATCCCTTCTCATTGCAGACATCATTTTTTTACTAGGCACTTGATATTTTTTTCCCCTTATGGTCCCCATAAGGTCTCTTCTTCTACTTGGTCGAAAAATGCTCTTCTTTCCCACCTTGCAATGTATCGTAAAGAATCTACTACTATTTGTGAGGATTTAGAGCTACATTTTGTGTCTCCCCCTCCCCTGACTCAGATGAATAATAATCTTGCTACTCAAAAAAAAAATTCTCCTACTACTCGTAATGCTATGGTTCTAGACAAGGTTGTTTCTTCTTCTCCACCTTATTCTTTTGATGGTTTTTCTCCATTAGCTTGTCTCTTTGAGGTTTCTTCTCTCCCTTCTTGTCCTAAGGATTTGGTTTTGGTTGATGAGACTTCTTGTACAGTTCTACAATGCAAGAGGACATGTTCTCCTAAGGTCGACTACACTTTGCTTATGAAGCCCTCAGGAGCATAGTTGTTGGGTTCAATCTTTGTTTTAGCTTGATTTGTTTCTCTTCTTTATTGTTTCTAGTTTGTATGGATTCAAGGCCCTTCCTTGCTTATTTCAATCAAAAACATATTATTAAAAAATTAATGAATAAATAAATAGTTATTGATTTTTCCATGCATTAAAATTTTAAGTTATTTGTGTATGAAAAAATTGTTTGCTCTTTTTGTCTCATAGAGTTGTATCAACATCATTTTTTAAAATAATCAATTAAAATTCATATCTTAAATTTATTAAAAATATATCAAATTAATTTTTTTAAATTAAAAAAATGTAAATATAAACCACATCAATCTATATTTCATTAGTTTATGTTTTAAAATTTAAAACATAAATGTCACATTACAAGTTGAAAAGAATACAATTGTGTCCGTGATTCCCTTTATAAAAGTGTGATACAATTTTAAACTTGAACTCTAACATATAAATATATAATATTTATTATATTTTTTAATAAAGTAAATTAGAAACAAAATAATTGCTAATATAATTAAATGTTTATTTAAAAATATATATATTTTTAAAAAACTATTCTTCAAAGAAAAAAAAAGTTAACAATATAATAAAAATAAAATAATTTCAAAGTAAGATAAAATAACTCTCAAATAGATCAAATAGTTTTATATCTTTCTCAATATTTTTTAAATAAATGTGTTTAAAATATCTATATTAATTAATTTCACATTACATTATCTCTCACCCTCATAAATATAATTATTAAATCTTGATGTCTAATTGTATAAGTTGAATTTAAAAAATTCTTCCAAAAACTCTTAAACACCTATAAAAAAAATAAAAAAATTCCTATATTATCATGAATTCCCACATGACAAAATCCCCTTTTTTTTTCTTTTTTTTCTTTTGCTATAAGACAATGAATGAGATTCTAGTAAAATAAAAAATAGACTTACAATCAACATCCATCTATATACTAACAAATTAAATATTTATTTTGAAAGATAAAAGTATAATATAATATTTACATTTTGTTTTCATGAAAATTATGTAGTATATTTTACTTTTAGTTTGTTACTATCAACGTTTGTTGAATTTCTGTAAATTAATTATATTATAAATTTAATATATTTACAGATAATCGTCACCATTTATTAAAAAAAAAATTATGAAATACACATAATTTATATTAATCAATATAAAAATGTTACTTCTGTTAAATTCCTAAATATAAAAATAACTTTTCAAATGTAATTAACACGTTATTTAAACTTAATAAATAAAGCATAATGTTTTTTGATAATTTGATTATACTAATGGACTTAGAAAAAAGAACAAAAACACACTAGGTTACAGCACCGAAAGAAACGAGCTCAAACAACATACAAACTACTGAGCATCATCAAAGAAAAAGTGAAAGCCTTACACTAGAAACCTCTTTTAACTTCTAATCTTCTATTTGAAGCATAAATGTTGTTCGGCTTTATGGAGCTTATAATTACACGTACAGCCCAGTCGTCTCCAATTACGCAAACGAACTTTGGTGAGTCAAAGTACGAACAAATCCTTCCCACAAATTTTTGACAATCTACAGGGAATGAAAATGAAAACCTCAAATCATTAAACAACCTTACAGACATATTTTTACACGTTTGATGAACGTGGCCTTTCCTGAGTTGTCTCTAATAAAGTTATTTATGTTTTCAATAGAATCTTATAATTACCTTACTAATAACAACGTAACACATTCTTTCCAGCACTTTATTATATTATTCTTTCCAATCAACCTCCATGGAGAACTTATCATCAATGAATGGATATCAACATCTGTGATTTTCTTTTTCCCTAGAAACTATGATAGAATGAGGCCCGTACATAAAGTTCTGTTTAGCCAAGTCATAGACGCATCCAGAACCCGTCCCCACAGTTTGAAAGTGGAGTGCAACCTCCATTAAAGATAAAATAGTGGGGAGCAGCTTTCAAGTTTAATGTGTAGAGAAACAGTCGCAAGATGTCAACTCAATGAGGTTTTGTTTACGGCAACCCATCACGGGCTCTAAGTTTACCTGAACGCTAACGGGATTAAAGTTCGAATGCAAGATCTTACTGTTCTGGAGATTAGTCTATGGAAGATACATATATGGACTAACAAGAATTCACTCATTGGATCAGATCCACCAATGAGATCAATTCCAAGCATCGCTCTCTAAATGAGAGAATCAACCCAATTTAGCTCATCAAGAAGTTTAATTCAGTAAGTCATCCATGTGATTGATGGATGCAGTTTAATGAGAACACGAGGAGATTGTTGATGAGACCATATCTTCAGATGACTTGGAAAAGTGCGCGACGTGGTGGATGACATGTGGCGCATCATCTAATTGACGCTAACATCCTACAACATTATTAGTATCGTGCAGGAGACACGAGGACATCGTCTTGGAGAGACTTGGAAATAAAACATGGGATACAGGCTTAAATAATTTTCTAGCCTCTAGACTTCAATTAGTTAGTCAACTTGAATTAGCAAGGAAACAAATACGGTCAGACTCGAGATTACACTGCACCTAAAATTAAACTCACTCAAGTTCCCTTTTCTTCATGAGTTTCTCCATGATATTAAATTCATACATCCCAGACAAACCCCAGAATTTTACAAAATCTATTAAACTAATAGAGGTAAGGTTGGTATTTTAAAATATTGAGGCTTATGGTGAGATGCAATTGTTTGACTCTCATGGTAAGGGACACGAGTCAATGTGTTGGTTTAATCTAAGGGCTCAATGGTCACTGATTTCTCAAGAATTGGTAATCATTGTGCAATTTGAAATTTGTTCAGGAGCATACGGATATAGTATGATCTCGATCCATGGAAACTACATGAAGTTGACATGTATAACCACATATGGGATTAGGACTTAGATTATTTTATGACCATAAACAATAGATGCTTGGATGCTTGGTCAAGTAGATTTAAATGGGATCATAGGCCTAGATTAGTAGGTTACAAAAATTCTTAGTGTCTATGGCTTTGGGGACATACCATGTTAAAGGATTTAGTGAAATAAACGAATAAGTCAAAAGAACTATTAATAAATTTTTGGTTTAAATTTTATCTAATGAAATACACATGTTGGGAAAATTGGATTTATGATAGACAAGGGTTAAATAAATGAGTTTTCTTCATAAAAAAAATGTTAAGTAGATGACCTATGAATGTATAATGGAACTTTATCTTTCAACTATACAACTCACCATTGTAGTGCATTTTCTTGTACATGACTTAATTGGTGGATTTTCTCACACTCCTTGAATTTCATTCACTAGAACATTACCAAAATTAAACCATAGCCTTGGTTAATTTTGTAGAACACAATGTTGTCAAATAATCAATGAAAACATCAAGTCAAGAACAATAATTAGGTTTCCTAATATTAAAGCAATGTTTTGAAAATTTTAAAAAACTTATAATTGCATTAATTATGGATATACTGATATACATGGACAACTAGAATTTCCCAAATTATGCTAAAATTTAAAGTCTCAAAGCAATCCAATAATTCTTACTCTATCCACTTAACTTTAGGTAGACTAATCACTTTGATTCAAGCACAATGAACAATATTAACTTGCAATCTATCCTCTACCAAATAATTTTGAATTAAGAAAATAGAATTTGGAGAACACTCAATTCTATGATTATCTCTACTGATTATTATTTTAGCTACACTAAACTTTTTGACCTTTTCTCCTTCATAATACCATGCACTAGTTCTTGTCATACTATTTAATTTAGGGTTCACCCATGTCTCAAGATTACTTTTTCAATTGGATTCCTTGAAATAAGGTCCTTGTGAAAGTTATTTTATATCCCAAAAAATTCTAATGGAAATGTTTCCTTTCACTTAAATATATCTAGATATAGATCTTACTAGATACATAAATGTATTGCAATTATGATTTTATAGGGATAAATTTTTTATTTAATAATTATAACATCTAGAGTATAAGTAGTATTAGAATTCAAGACCTTATAACATCCACAAGGCCCATATAAAATTTTAAACATTAATTAATTTTTATCCTCGACATAATATTTCATAAATTTAGTCTATCATATATACTTATTTATATATAATTGACATAGAAGAGAACAAACTCCACTATGCTATCCTAAATAAGCTTAATAAAAAGTTTACAATTTCATAATCTTCGCAACCAACACTATTTATTTTGACAATTTCATTTGTCAAATTAAACCCAAATCAAAGTTTTCACAAAACAATGCATACAATTTGATTTATTTCCAATCAATTTAAATTTCTTCTTCCATTCGAATTTTAGTTGAACTTCAACTACAATAAAAATTACAACATTCTAAACTTTTTCCAATCAATAGGACTGTACTCCTTTGTTTTGATTTAATTTGCACCAATCTTACCTTATTCTCCCTCACTTATCGTCAATTCCTTTCCTTCCTTTGTACCCCTACCTAGCACTCTACATTTTATCATTTCTTACTCTAAACTTGACCTTTAATTTCCATCTATTTTCTACACTAAACATGGTGAGAATCCTTTATAGTTTTCTTTACTCCAATTTTGCAACCTTTCTCCACTTTTTGTCAAGTTTTCAATAACATTTCTTTTGTTTCTCTTTCACCAATTGGTGGTCCTCTATAATGGGTTTACTTTTCAACACAGCCTTCACCCATTTCCATTTAAATCTGCTGGAAAATGAAAAATCTATTTGGAACTCTAATCGAACCTCCTTTCTCTCCTATGCACACAAATGTGTTGGTTCTTTCAAAACATCTTAATTCTACTTGGTGTGACATATTTCTTTAGCAACTTGCTAGCCTCCTCCTCCAATTCATAGCTTGTTGCCTCTTTTTCTACTCACTACCCTTGTGTTCTCAATGTATTCCTGGATTTTATCACTATCCTTGCATATAGCACATTCCCCCAAGATGTTCTACACACCCCTTCATTTCTATTTCGTTTCATTAAAATTCATCCTTTTGGGTTGCAACCTTCGGCTTGTCAATCCTTTGTCTTCGGATTAAAAATAAATGAAAAAGCATCCATCTTCTATGCCTTCTCTATTTTATTTTCTTAAGGGATTTCTTCTTCTTAATTGGTTCCAAGCTCAAGTGCCCCTATTCTTTCATTTTGCATTTTTTAATTTCTCCAAAAGACACACTTGTCTCTTAAACTTCCTATTCCTTTTAGCTTTCATATTCTCATAATCTAGTTCTAGAGATATTTTACCAATAATAATGTAATAAACATGGAAACGAAGATTGAATTCCTCAATTCAACCATGCAACATCCTCCAAACCAAGAAATACCAAAACAAAATCCAATCAAACCAAAAATTAAATAAACATTTATTTTTAGCAATGCAAGATTTCCAAAATCTCAGGATACTCCTATATCAAACATGTTGGGTAGAAAGATTGTGGGCATAGGCTCACAATGGTGGCATTGAGTAGAACTTTAACTACTCTTCTAGGTTGAATGCAACCTGCAATTAACTCCATCACTGTCCAAAGTGCCCAAGTTATGTTTTCTTCCTCTTTTTCCAACACCTCTCTAGAACACACACCATCTCCCTTTAATAGCACTACATTATCTTCCTTTTCCCTATTCTCGTAGGCTCATACCCACCAAATCCTGACCTCCTCCACCAAATTACTTCTAGTCTTATCTCTTTCTTCATGGACTCTAACACACCACCAATTGACCACCTCCACCAAACATCACCTGTAGTACCCTCTATAGTTTCCACCTACAAAAATGGATTATCCATCCACCAATATGCATCTACTACATTTTAATGGAAACAAAAAATTTCCATTTTCAAACCCTTATCTCGCTCTACATCGTTCTCGTCTTTCATCAATGAAGGAAAACAATCATCAAAAATGAATTTATAATAAAAATTTACCTCATTATTTTTTTTGGTCCCAAAATATTTTGCTCCGTCTTTCACTACAACAATGAGCTTTGTCATCCACTCTTCCTCAATCCCTAACAATTTAGCTAATAGATCTTCTTCGCCATTCAATGTGACCTCTTTGCTGCTCACCTCCTTCTTTTCTACCTTTTCCTCCATGCCTTCATCATGGCATGTCTCGGTTGCTACTTCTCTAATAGGGGCTACATCTTGCTCTTTCCATCTTGGGTTGCTATCCTCTCTCTTCTTCTCACTCCTCTTTACCACTTTCCTCTCATTCTTTCCAACATTCTTCTCCAACTTCTCGATCCTTTCCTTGATCTTTCCTATCATCTCAAACACTTCATCCTCCACTTTCTCCTAATACTGCTCCCAATATAGTATGCACACGAGTCCTCTCATGACCCAACCCATCTTACTTGTTGCAATGACTCTCAATCTACAAAACACATTTTGGCTCAATTTCAAGCTCTTTACTACTCAGGACTCCTCTACCACTTCACACACTTTCTTCTAAGTCTAAACTACCTCCCATTCAATGATCTATTCACACAACACATGTAGGTCCTAGTGGATCCTCTCCACTCTCGGGACTACCTACTCTAATACTAATTCACATAGAAGAGAAAAAACTTCACTACATTGTCCCAAACATGCTTAATAACAAGTTCACAATTTCACAATCTTCGTAGCTAACACTATTTATTTTGACAATTTCATTTGTCAAATTAAACCCAAATCAAAGTTTCCATACAACAATGCATACAATTTGATTTATTTCCAATAAATTTAAATTTCTTCTTCCATTCAAAATTGATTTCAAATTCAACTACAATAAAAATTACAACATACTTAACATTTTCCAATTAATTGGACTGCTCTCCTTTGTTTTGATTTAATTTGCACCAATCTCTACTTATTCTCCCTCATGTATGCTCAATTCTTTGCCTTACTCTACACCCCTACCTAAAACTCTACATTTTATCATTTATTACTCAGAACAACCTTTAATTTCCATCTATTTCCTATACTAAGTATGGTGAGACTCCTTTATCATTTTCTTTACTCTAAGTTTGCAGCCTTTCTCCCCTTTTGCCAAGTGCTAGATAACATTTCTTCTACTGCTCTTTCACTAATTGATGGTCCTTTATAATGAGTTTACTTTTAAACATAGCCTCCACCCATTTCAATTTAAATCTATTGGAAAATGAAAAATTTGTCTAGAACTCCAATTGAACCTCCTTTCTCTCCTATGCACACAAATTTGTTGGTTCTTTCCCAACGTCTTAATCCCACTTGACATGGCCTATTTCTTCAATAACTTTCTAGCCTCCTCATCCAATTTGTAGCCTGCTAACTATGTTTTTTTACTCACTACCCTTGTGTTCTCAATGTATCCTTTGTCTTTCGATTAATAAAATGAATATGCTACCATCCTCTATGTCTTCTCTATTTTATTTTCTTAAGATATTTCTTTCTTTTAATTAGTTCAAAGCTCAAGCACCCCTGTTCTTTCATTTTGCATTTGTTAATTTCTTCAAAAGAAACATTTGTATCTTAAAAATGTTTCAATGCATTTTAGCTTTCATATTCTCATAATCTAGTGCCAAAGATATTTTTTCAATAATCATGTAATAAACATGGCAACGACGATTCAATTCCTCAATTCGATTGTGCAATGTCCTCCAAATCTAGAAATACCAAAACAAAAATCTAATCAAACCAAAAATCACATTAATTTTTTTTTTTGAGTGATGCAAGATTTCCAAAATCTCAAGGTGCTCTTTCATCAATAATCCTCTAGAAGGTTAATTCATATCTAATATTTTATAAAATTGGGAAATAATGGCATATTATATGATTAAAACTAATTGCCTGAAAAATATGTATTTTCTCATCTAACCTATATAGGAGAGGTTATGTGCAAGAATGGAAGAGTTGTTTACTACACCTCTTAAGCTATTATGATTTCATTTGTGTTACAAATTTATTGGTGTGATTCATGTTGACAAAATTGTAAATATTTTAGTGTTTTTGTTCAGTGTTTCACTTTAGTAGTATTAAAAATTGCTCCTAAACTATTTACTAGTGAAATAATGAATTTTATAGGATTTTAACTATCAATAAAAAAATTAATTACTTGAAATTTCAAATTTTCCACATTAATGCAAGAATGGAGGTTATATATCATGTTTTAGCTCAGTATGTTGGCATGTATTGCTTGTCAATGTATTGGAAGTTGTCTTCACTATAAATTGTAGAGGAATATTTACCCATCTTAATATTTGAATGGTAACCAAATGGTATTAATTGTCTTTTTATCATGTTTGAAAATTTTAGTTAGGAGATGAATGCATGTCTACCAAGATAAATGAATGTTTCTTAAGGTGAATATAATAATGTGAAAATTGTTGAAAATGAGATAGTTAATAATAGAAGATATTTTCATAAAAAAAATTGAACTAGTTTTACTTCACCAGATTTTTAATCCCTACATATCATTTTAGATTGGTGATGTTATTTTTTTTATTTTTTATTTTTATCTACTCACTAGCTAATATACTCTTGAGTAATAAATAATTAGTTTATGAGAGTTTTAGGATGAGGTTTTGGTTCCCTATTTTTTTATCACTTACTTAAGTGTATCTAGAGTTTTCATTTCCAAATAATTTTTTAATGTGAATATGTCTTGCATTGAATTGAAGGTTGAAACGATACCTAGTTTTACCCTTAGTTATGAAAAATGAAAATTTCTAATTCTAATTCTTATTTATGAAGGATGACACAAAAATTCAAGTATGATACTACTATCCTAGAGGAAGCTCTATTATTTCATTCATTCATTATGATGATGCAATCTTTTGATTATGCAAATTCATCTTCTATAGTAGTCATGCTTTGTGTATTGACATAATGTAGCTTGATTGTTGCTTTATTTTCACAACAGATCTAGTGCATCACTATCCATTATACATGTATTTATGTTTTAATTGTAACTTGAGAATTTTCTATCCCATATTCTATTTTACTAATATCTCTAGTGTATTCTTAGAGAATTACACTAGCAATTTCACATAATCTAAATTTTTAAGATTGATTTCATCTCATAGAATAGAATTGCAATAGTGTATAAATAGGACAATAAAATTTCCACACCCATTAGTTATTATTTTTCAAAGTGTTGAACATGCTATTGAGTGCTTATCAACATGCACAATTTGGTGATTGATAAATCTTGCATAAAGATGGCATATATTTTTGAAAAATAATCAAGCTTAGTAAACCTATAGTTTCCCATTATCACTCAAAAAAATGTAATGTTTTTTAAGTTTCTTACAAGTATCACTTAAATCAAAACGACAAATTTTTTTACACAATTAGTATTATATTCAATTTTTTTATTGTAAAATGTTCATGGACATTGTTTCTTAACCTATTTTAACTAACTTACATTTTATTTTTAATTTAGTTTTAGCTATCTATAATAGAATTTCATATGCCCATCACCAATGAAGAGAAAAGTTTCTTTTAATTTTCTATAGTTGTAGATATTTAAGAGTTATAGGATTTTAGATCTATGCAAGAATGTATGTGTTTTTCATGTATGATTATATTCTCTCATTATGATCTTAGATTGAATGGTAATATTAGTTTATTGAATATTAAAAGTGATTTCTTGCAATATAATTTTTTAAACATATATTGAAAAAATTTACAAGACAACTAGTGGGATGTATTGCCATAAGAATTGATATGGATTGAATATAATATGTAACATATGAATGCATATAACAAGGTTATTATGCAAAGAAAAAACTATTAAAATTAAGGGAGTTTAAAGTATGTCAAGAGTAAACACCCTAAGAGTGCATATTAGCTAGTATAAGGACTTCATGTAACTTAATAAGGAAGATGGTAATTGAAATTATTTTTAAATTGTTTCATTTAGTAAAAGGTAATTCAAATTTTAATATTTTCTTGAAAAAATCAAATGATCTGGTATTAATTATGATTTATATTTTTATTATTAATTTTTTTGTGTGACTAATAAAATATATTATCGCACTCTATATGAATAATAATATTATATAATCATAACCAAATGTTATTTTTAAATCTAAAACCAATTAGATACAAATAATTTAAAATTCTTAACAAAAAATAATTATAAAAGAATGATAAAAATAAAAAGAAAAATATTAAAAAAAAATCACATATTAGAAAGCTTCTTAATAACCATTAGCATTTTGCTTCATTAAAATTTTGCAATATTTTTTCATTTCATAAATGACTATTAAATCTTTAAAAACTCCTCATTATATCATTTTCTTTCATTAAAATTTTTCAACCTTTTTGTCAAACTTTCGTGCTTAAGTTGTCTAGGTGAAATATATCCTCATAATAGCTTTTACACCTAACATGGCCAGCATCAACTAAAAAGTTCTTTCTAACTTCCGCTTTAAAATTGGACAGTTAATTTTATATTTGAAAGAAGAGATGTGTTATTCACATTTATAATTACACGGAAGGACCAAGTTGACTCAAAGTACGCAAGATGACCCTCGCGAGTCAAAAGAACGAGTAAATCTTCACCGCAATTTCAACAGAATCTAAGTGACTTAGAAATAGAGTTGTACACGTTTGATAAACGTCGCCGTTACCAATTGCCTCTCATTAATTTATTATACTTTCACTATAATCCTATAATTACTTTACAAATAACCAACACGATACATTTTTTTCCTTTGTGGTTTAGAATATTATTCCTTCCAAACATCCTCCATGGACATCTTATGTCAATGAAAGTTCCAATTAAATACCGCGAAAACAAATGAACGGATAGTATATCAACGCATGTGTTTGTAATTTTTGGCGTAGAAAACGTGACAGAATGAGGCTGGTACACCAAGTCATGGACGCGTTCAGATCTAGTCCCCACAGTTTGAAATTAGAACACATCCTCCACTAAGGGTCAAAAATAAAAATTGTAAGATACACGCACCGCGAATATCTACAGCGAAAAGCATTTACACAAGCGAAGCTTGACGCATAGGAATTTCCATTTAATTTGCCTTAATTTTGCTCGCCATTAAATATAGGACCCTCTGCCGCATTGTTTCACAAATTTTCCAGCATCTGCTTGCCTGCTGTGTGTCTATTTGGTTTCTGTGATCTATCATTTCTTGTCGAATTGGATTAACCATGGAATTAAATACTTCAGTTGAGGTAAATATCGATCAGGATCGCTGGGTCGTTCAAATCAAGGAGGAGCTTCAGATTAATGGCGAGCAAGAAGAAGAAAAAGAGTCTTGCGTATCCGTGTTCGCTGTGCCCAAGGAGTTGTTGGCAGTGAAGGCGGAAGCATATATTCCGCAATGTGTCTCCATCGGACCATATCACCAATGGAGATCAGATCTCTCCGAAATAGAAAGATATAAAGTGGCCGCTGCTCGAAGATTCCAAAAGAGGATTGCTGGGGACTCTACGTTCGAATCTGTAGTCGGCGAGATGAAGAAGCACGAGAGGCAGATCAGGGGGTGCTATCACAAATATCTGGACTACACGGAGGAAGCCCTGGCATGGCTCATGGCTTTGGACGCCGCCTTCGTGTTGGAGTGCTTACAGTTCTACGTCAAACAAGTGGACCAGGCTTCTTCACATGTGTCTAATGATGTGAAGGAACTGGGCAGAGTTTTAGATCCATCTGGCAGGAGCGCCACCCACAATGCAATTATGAGAGATCTGATGATGCTTGAGAATCAGGTGCCGTTGTTCCTCTTGCGAAAGCTACTGGAGATGCAGTTGGGTTCTCAAGACAAGGCGGAAGAAAGGCTCTCGAATCTTCTAGGTCTTGCCTGTGAAGAATTGTCGCCCTTTATGTTCAAGATGCCCGAGAGTTCAAGGCTGCGTATAAAAGATCGGGGTCACATACTGGAGGTGCTCTATTACTCAATTGTCCCTGCGGCGGCGATGGACGATGCCAATGCAAAGGGGAACAAGGAGGAAAAGGAGGAGTTACCCGATACAACCTTTGTTACACGGGCTCTGAATGCAGGATGGAAAGCTGTTTCCTCGCTAAACATCGGCCCTGTCCGACGCCTCACGGCGCTTCCTCGCCGTGTATTTAAATTGAGAGCCATGAAGTTTTTGGTTAAGTTACCTCTGCGCCTTCTTTCCATTCTTGGAAATCTGCCAATCCTGCGCGCGTTTAAGGGACCTTTAACTATTCTCTTCGGCTCCTCGGCCACCGACAAAGATGAAGATGATGGCGACGAAAAATCCTCCTCTGTTGAAACTCCTCCTACACGGGACGAGCTGGCGATTCCCTCGGTCTCCGATTTATCCTCCGCCGGAGTAAAATTCCTTCCAACCGATGGAGACCTGACCACAATTCGCTTCGACCCCACGACTGCCACTCTCTATCTTCCGAAAGTGAAGCTGGACGCCAATTCGGAGGTGATTCTTAGAAATCTGGGGGCCTTCGAAGCTTCGGCGGCGCCTGGTGCTCTGATCTTCACTCGCTACACAGATTTCATGAACGGCATCATTGACAAAGATGAAGATGTTCGACTGCTGGTAAACAGCAACATCCTTTGCAATCACCTGGCAAACGAGGGGAAAGTGGCGAGCCTATGGAACGGCATGGCTAAATGTGTGAAATTGACAAAAGTTAAGTATCTGGACCAAGTTATAACGGACGTCAACAAGCATTATAACACGAGATGGAGCGTTGCTATGATGGAGTACATGAACAAATACATCTTTGGTTCGTGGCAGTGTCTCACTTTTCTGGCTACCGGCATACTTTTGCTTCTCACTTGTTTGCAGGCCTTTTGTTCTGTGTATGACTGTAAGAACTGGTGGAGCGACACAAAGTTCAGCATGTATGTAAAATTATTTATACATGTATTTGGGATTGTAAGGATTGTGTGACACGGGTGCTTGTTGAGTTCTGTTGTCCATATCTAGTCCACTGCTGCCTTGATGTCGTTGAATACAATACAGTACCAGCAAGCTGTAGTATTGACATTCGCACCTTATTTGGTAAAGTTGGAAACAGTAATACCATGTGTACACTTTTAATTAACATTTTTTGTCATTCTCTTTTTCAGGATCTTTGAAGTGAAATTGGTGTAGAGATATACAACTACCTGAGTTCCATTATTGAAACGATTTTTAGCAAGCAAAACTTGGAATTTAATTAGCCGATAGGCTATTATACTGGGGGAACCCCACCGGAATTTCCAGCAGTCTGACGCCGGAAATCCGATGGTGCCCGCCAGTTACACTGTGTACAGTCTGCTAATTACTGTGCCCGGTGAAAACTACGAGTCGTCATAAAATCACTAGCTGCCAAAGATATTTCTTTGTCACCTGCATTTAACTGCTTCGAAGTGCGCGCTTGAAATTGACGGACTGTTTGTCCCGCGACGGTCGCCAAGGAAAGCCTAAGAAATCTACCATCTCTTGACATAGACGGCTAACTGAAATTTCAACGGCACCTTTGAATAATATGGAATGGATTGTTACCCTTTTATTAATTATTTGTTTAAAATTTTATTTTCTTGGCTTCCCGAAATGGGCAATGTGTTTGTGCACCCACATCAAACTTTATGATTATTATTATTTTTATATATTGTAAAAGATAATTGAAAAGACTAAATTGAGATTGTCATTAAGTATTTAAGAGTTACATTAGCAGTATAAGATATTTTAGGAAGGTTTATGATTAATATTTTTTAATATTTTTTAAATGTGTTCTTTTGGGTTTTGGAAAAAGAAATAATTTATATAATAAATAAATCAAAATAAATAAAATAAATATAATAAAATAAAATAAAAAATGATTCTTTAAATAAAATAAGATAATAAATTTTTAATAAAAATAAAATTTATGTAATAAATAAAATAACTATTTAACTACAAGATAACTTATATATACTATAAAAATAATTAAATAAAATCCATTTATATGATAAAAGAATAATAATTTAAATAATAAATAAGAAAATAAAATAAAAAAAAATGATTCTTTAAATAAAATAATATAATATATTTTTAATAAAAATAAAATTTATATAATAAATAAAATAACTATTTAACTACAAGATAACTTATATATATTATAAAAATAATTAGCCGATAGGCTATTATGTGGGGGAACCCCATCGTGATCTCCTCCAGTGTCGGAAACCCCACCAGGATCTATTACGTGGCATGTTGTACACTCATGTTTGTCT
>VDFB02321471.1:24042-48930 GCA_007258455.2 Sequoia sempervirens | reverse complement strand
GGTGAATCAGAGCACTTACCTCATGAAATACTTTCAGAAAAAACTTTTGGTGATGTTTGTTTAGAGGAGGAGCCATTGATTATCGCCATCGAACCGCTAATACTAGCAAGAACTACTAGGTTAGAGCCGGTTGAAGGCATATTAAAACAAGAAACCGCAGTAAATGCGATCGTACAGTTTTTCTGCACAAGATGCGCAGTATGACACAAAAGGGTGACTGTAGAAAACACAAAACCATAGTAGAGCTCATACACCTTCCCTCTCTCACTTCTTCAATTATCACACCTAATCAAAAAGGCAATTTTTAAATAACTGTACTTTCACTTTAAGATATAATAAAATTTAACTAGCTCCACCAATTGAGTTGTAGTGAAAAATTGGTAATAGTAAACATTCAAAATCAATGCAAGGATGGATGAAGTATGCCTAGATACAATGTCTAAATGCAATAAATTGAAAAGGAAACAAATTATTAATGTAAAAATAAATAAATGCAAGTTATTTGAAAACACATTGTGATATGCAGAAAGATGAAATGAATACAATAAAGAACAAGATAAAGATGCTAAACAAAAAATGTGCACCTAGAAATTGATGAAGGCTGAAATGAAGATTGCAGATGTCTCCAAAATTTTGGAAAATTTGAGTTTCTAACTAACTGGGACACGCCAAGCTGGGTGACTTAGTCCCAGATCAAGGAAACTACTCATAAATTTGTTTCTATCAAATGGGTATCTAGAACTACAAAAACCTCTAAAAAACTAGTGCAGTGGGACTAATTTTCCACTGTTGGTGACTTAGTCCACTTTAGATTTTTTGCAAATCTAAAAGTGGAAATGAAAGCCCACAATCTGCAGTCTATTTTTTGACGAAAACCTGGATCTGAATCTGTAAAAATACTTGCAAAATAGAGTATAAATTGATTTCTAATGGGGGGTTTTCCTTGGTCAATCCCCTAGTTGATATTTAAACCTTGAAAGAGATAAAATTTGCATAAAACCCTAGCCCTAAGTGTGTCTAAGACTAGGAAGTCTAAAAATGAGATGCAACCCTATTCTAATATGCAAGAATACGATCTGCATAAATGGATTTAGAACAATGCAAGACTCATTCTAAGAGACACTAAATAACTTTAGAAATGAATCTGAATGACATGCAAAACTTTCTTAGGTTGCAAACCTTAGGTTGAAGATAGAGAGAAAATGGAAGATGGAATCACTTTGAAAATAAGTCTTTAGGATTGATTTGATGGCTAGTTGCATCAACTCAACCTAGATTTCTCCATTATTTTCCATAGGCATCCATGATCAACCCTTTGCAATGTAAGATCCTAGAAAAAAATTGTGAGCTTGAAGACTTACAAAAACGCTAGCTTATTTCCCTAAAGTTTCAACTTTGTTGTGGAAAGACTAATGAATCTTCTTGTGAAAGATATTTGACTCTTGACTCTTGGGTTTGCTTGTTGAAAAATGACTTAATGTTGTGAAAAATGACCTAAAAACATATATTTATAGGCATCAACACCTAATTATTCATTATTTTAACTTCATAGGCTGACATCCATCGAGAATTTGAATTAAGTCAGTGATTTTCCAGCTCAAAAGTGAAAAATACCTCAAAAGGGACTAAGTCACCACCCTCGGTGACTTAGTCCCACTAGGAGTTTTTGAGGTGGGTTTTATGGAATTTGGATGATTTGAGTATTGCTTGTCGAGATTTGTATGATTTGTGAGTGGAATAGGCCTTAAAGTCCAAAATAATGAGCATTAGGGTCATATAAATGCAGTTTTTAAGGGGTGATTGATGCAAGGGTGTTTAAAATAGGACTAAATTAGACCACAAATTGTACTATCTCCAAAGGAGTACAATTTCTATTTCCACAGAAGTCTTCAAGAAATCAAGCTTCCTTTTCATTTCAATATTTTTAGCTATGATTTCCATTTTCTCTACTTCTCTTTTGAGAGCCTCATTTTCCTTCCTTAATTTCTCCATCTTAGATTCTTATTTGGGGGGAATGGGAGGCTTCTCAGATGTGTATTTCTCATTGATAACCAAGTTATTTATAGTTTTTTTCCTTTTGCATTTGGTGGGTTGGAGACATTTTCATTAGGATGTGGAGCAACATCTCTAGTAGCTTTAGATTTGGTTCGGTTGGTGGTATCAACATTTTGTACAGGGTCTTCTTATTTTTTCTTGTCAAGGACCTTAGGCACAACAAGACCCAAATTAATTGGTTTAGGTTTAGCCTAGTTTATGAGTCTCATTTGGTCTAACTATCTTATTAGGGTCTCCCTTTCAATCACAACATTCCTAATCTTTTCATCCATTTCTCTCTCATTATTCCTCCTTATCTCTCTCTAAATTTGAATCTCTCTTCTGAGAGCACTACAATCTCCAAAAACCTCTTCAGGATCTGGGAGAGTGATCTCATAACTAGAATGCTCTTCCAAATCTATTAGATTTTTAGTTTCATTATGGGGTCTAATCAAAAAATCAGGTAAGAAAGGTGAATATCCACTGAATGCAGGAGGGATAATGTCATCAACAATAGAAAAATAGGTAGAGGCAACATTTTAGTGATGGCTCCTACTTCTACTTCTACTTTTCCTGGGTCTAGACCTATGGATACTTGTGATAGTCTTATTGTCACAATCATCTCCTTCTTCACGGTTTAATCCTAGCAAATTTTCCTGAATTTCATGCCTACTAGAACTTAGTAGAGGAATTTGATTTTCAAGAATAGGGTGGGGAGTGGACTTACTTGTATGCGCATCCTTAGCTTGTGATGATGGTGGGATCCACTAATTTGAACTTTCATCCTTTTGTACCCATTGGTCCTTCTGCTTGGGAGTCTTTTGAAGCTTTCCTTCTAACTTATCTTATGGGTGCTTCTTCATGTAACCTCTGGTTTTCCACATCCTTCTTCTACAAATTTTCTACTTTAGAATATTCTTAACTTCTTCAAATAATGCGTGCACTGGTATAGAGAATTCAGAGTCACCACCCAAACTTGATTGGGAATTGTAAATAATAATGACAATTTTACAGATCTTTACGTGAATTGCATAGATTTGGAAACAAATATAACTCCTAAGACCATCCTCAACACTCTAGGTGGTGAATTTACAAGGACCAATAAGGAATTGACAATATTTATGCAAATGACCTTCAAAACCATAAATGGTGGGGGAATTCAACAAGCTATAGCAATATTTGACAAATATTTGTAAACTATAACACCCCATGACAAATACTTGTGACTCTAATCACAATGCTTGGACAAAGCATACTGGGACAAGCATATTTTCACAACCTATCCCTATTAGAGTCGCCAATCTATTGGTTGTTTTTAAGAACCAATCTAATATTCTAGGAAGCCTATGGAATTTTCTTTTTCCAATGTTCAACATCTAGAAGGGATTGGCCAATGAACGAGTGAAAGTAGTAATGCTTTCCTCCTACACTTTGGGCTCTACAAAACCCGGGAAGGTGATCCCACAATGCATTTAAAGACCTATGCACCTAAATCCGAATACATTGCAAATAAAAGATAAATTCTCATATAATAGCTCAACAAACATAATGTATCAAAGAAGTTGGCTTCTTCTTAACAACACTCAACATTTAGAGCATGAGAATGGTAAAACTCAACACAAAATAGTAACACTTGTAATCCATTCAAAGGTTTGTTTATAAAATTTGATTTGTTGTTGAACTGACCAACAAAATGTATCATGAACAACTCACTTATGCCAATGCCTCGTCCTAGGAACAAAGTCCAACTCAAAGCATACCTAATCTGATAACAAATTTAACACATAACATCATTTAAGCTTTGATAATACTACATTACAACATTTCAACATTATACTCTCGACCAAAACTTCTTATTGATATCCTAACACTCAATCTACATGAACCTATAGCTTTGAACTCAAGCATTTTCATTAATTCTTTGAATTAAAATCAAGAAAAAAGTCATACATCCACTAGAAATTAATGAAGACAAATAAGATAATCCTTGATCATGTTATTCATAATTCATGAAACAATTACATAGGATAGAAATTGTTTGGAATTTGAACCATTTTGTATTTAATTGCTAGTATTATTATGAAAATTACATATGCATTGAAAAACTCAAAACCTAAGACATAACTCTAAAATGCTCATTGTATTCTTTAAAAAATTCTATATGATCAATTACAAGCAACCAACCCATACTTCTAGCCTTGAATTCCTTTTTATAGAAATTAAGGAAAAAACAAGATTTAGGCCAGAAAGTACACATGTCCCTTTCTAATTGGACTGATACAAAACATATTCCCTTGATAGTTATATTTGTGCTTTCAAATGGAGGGAAATGTTACATGAGACAAAAGCAATTTTTATTTGTTGTTGAAGATCCAGTCTCGCCTTCCAAAAGGAATCTTTAAGCTGATTTGACAATATCCACATGCTCCAAAAGTGTGTCCACATACTCAAGAAAAAATGAAAGAAAGAATAAAATGTAGAAAGAAGAAAAGACAAAAGAACATCCATGTCTGCAACCTTGTCATCAATTTCAAGTTGGGGAGAAGTCAATATTTTATCCATACTTTAGCAAAAGCCTAATCTATATTGGTTCTAGGAAATGCATTATACTTCTCCCATCCATTATTCACCATAGTTCTAGACTCATAAGGCCAAAAATTTATTCATTACATCACAACAATAGATTAATCTTCCAACACATCCAAGTACTTATCTTTACAGGCTTGGAACTCTTCTGTAGGCTAGTTGAACTTTATGATTTCATCACCCTTTGTTTGTAAGGGGCATACTTACTTACCACCAGATTTGCTTCTATGTAAAATTCTTCCAAAAAAACTCCTGCATGAGAGAGCATATCCATATTATTTTTAACATGCTCATATCATTTCCTTGACAAATCAAAGCTTCCTATTTTGAAATCACTTTATTGGTTTCCTTCCTTCAATCCTATAGGGTCTTAATGTTACCATCATCTTTTAATATGGAAGGGAGGAGACCACGATTCATTTCATGAAAAATTTTAAGTAGCTCCCTTAGCTTTGTTTTTAGAGGCTCTATTTTCCCCCTAAATTCTTGAATTCCTTTCACAGTCTTGAGGGTGTGCTTGATATTCTCAGGTGCATTGAAATCATGCTTAGCTCTGACTGCCATTATTCTCAAGTCTTGTAGTCTTGGGATCCATGTCTCCATAAGAGGAACTTCTACCTCCTTATCAATATCAAAGTTATTTATTGCATCCTTCATGGTAGAATAATTAGCATGTATTCTAATTATATTGTTGTATACTCCTCTATTTAGATGCTCCAAAACTACAGTGACAATTTTCATATTACTAAAAAAATATCTCTATCATGTTTTTAACATTCGTCTTTATATTCCTTTAGTTGTTCAAGTAGTTCTTCCTTGCTGACACCATCCTTTGTTTGTGGTGCTTCTAATGTGTTGGGCTCTTCAATTTTGGACACATTTCCCATATTATAAGGAACAATTTACCATGAAGAAATTTTTAGAGGTGTTGAAGCAATAGGTGTTGATTCATGTCAAGAAGAAGGTGAGGAAGTGTCAGTTTCTCTTGGCTCTCGTAATTGCAGATTTTGCAATTTCTCTTTTAATAATGCCAATTATGTTTGTAGTTGCATTGTTTGTTATTGGTTCTTTCCATAATCAACCAACAAATCATTATATTTCTTTCTAAACTATTCCTTCTTAGCTGTAACAGATTCCACAGTTGCTTTTGAAAATTGAGCAACATTTACTGACATTGTTGTTGCCTCAATTATTGAAGTGTTTGACACTATCTTTATTATCAAACCTCCCTTATAGTCTGAAGCAAGCTCTATAATTTCAAGCTTCTTTGTGTTGGGGGCTAAGGCCCAAATGGCCAATGTATCACACTACTCACTAAATGCAGATCCTTGCACTGCAATTATAACTTCTTCTTCTAAATTGTAGAGAGGCCTATCATACCTCTTTATTGTGTCAAATGCAATGGAAGAAGACAAATCCCACTTGGGCAATAAAATAATATCACTTTTTATAACCAACTCTCTATCCTCAACTGCAGTTACCTTTTGATACTTCCCTTTCATTTCTTTTATTACCTATGATTTGATAACTGCCTCAGGTAGCTCATGATGAAGGATTTTTTGTTTTGTAACTTTATCTACAAATTCATCTTTCTTTTCCCTCCAAAAAAATTCCATGAAGGCCTTAGATTTCAAAAAAGAATCATCATCAATGAATTTTTTACATGCCTCTTCTCTTACATCATTTTGGCTAGTCAAACCAATGAGGGTAGCCTTGCTTAGTCACAAGCCAAGCTACTGTGGCACAATATCCCTTGGTGGAGATGGAATCCCTTGTCTCATTTCTTCCTCGGTGACTAAAATTTCTTCATCAGAGTCTTCTTCATAGTCCACCAAACTAGCTGATTGAAGTTTTTGTTTCTTTTGAGGTGGCTCCTTTGGTGGTGAGGCTTGTTTCGGTGGGGAATCAATATCAATGAACTCAAGTCCAGATGAACTAGGAGGAGATAGTGGTCACACTTGGGGCATTGGCGAGTGAATCCTTTTCTTCTCTGGTTGAGAAGAGGCAACAGTTCTATTTTCTCTCTTCGCCTTAGTTTTCTTCTAAATATAATTAGTTTCAATTGCTTAGGTGGCTGGTAAGATGGCCTTTCTTCCATTGCAAGGGTATCCCACACATCTTGTTCATCTATGGCAATGGCCTTCCCTTTTTCCTAGACCAATCTCTCACCTTCTAAATGCCATACATTTGTCTCAAAGTTTTGGAAAATAAATTCAATTCTCTGCATTTCATTGGGAATTTCTGCAAGGGTAGTGAATTGTGGCTCCTTCTCCCTTATTTTCCTTTGTGATTTATCAAAGGTAATTCACTTTTCTTTTCTATCTTCTTGCTTTATAAAATAAAAAATATTCATAATGAAATCTTTAGGGAAAGAAAAATTATAAATAAACTTCAAGCTCCTATTTTGTATCTTCAACCATGCCATGAAACCTTCAGGGTCATCTAGCTGCTACTCTTCTCATATTAAATGGCTTAAGGATGTCATTTATCTTATCCCATCCTCTCTTAATTATCACAAAATCTAAAAAGCATGTGTATGAAGGGAAGAATGTTCCCTTTCCCTGATCTTTTAGGTGGTTGTTTTCTACATTCCCCAATTTCCATATTACTTCTAAAAATCCAATCATTTCTAGCACATTTTTGGGTAGTAGGTGGGGTGAAACGACTGCACCATAAAATATCAAAATAGTGGAAGTATGATAGGGGATGACATCCTCGTAGTTGTGATCAATACCAAGTTTTGGCCTCATTTATTTAGGCCTCAAAATGTCATGCAAGGTTCTAGGAATCCTTGGCATATTTACAATAAGTACTCTCCTCAACTTGGAGGAAAATAATTTTTGGAACAACACATAATCAAAGTTTCTATCATCCTTATCCAGGACCATAGTCCAACATTGCACATGAATTTCTATATTACCCTTGAACCTCTATTCCAATCTCATGTACTAACCAAAATAACTAGCTCCTTTGAACAATAACATATGCATAAACAATGAGTACCATTTTTTTATTACTCCAACCTTACCCTTCTTTAATTCAACCAAACCTTCATGAATTCACTCTACCAAGTACCCTCCATAATCATACAATGTGTAGTATGCTAGATGCTGAATGAGGGATTCCATGCACATCGAAGCCCTAGGTATGCATGTGGCCAAGTCATAACCAATAATTTTGTAAATTGATTAGAAGGTTCTTTGAAAGTAAGCCACAAAAATAATTTATGGGATAGGGCTCCTTGTCTGAAGGACCCAAGATTACCCTTCTACCATCAATAGATTTCAAATAGTTCAATAGTATTGAAACTTCAAAAGTGTGCTTTACCTTTTCATACTCTACCCTGAATTTATTCTCATCAATGGGCACCATGTCCTCATTCCACTTAGTGAGCTTGAAAATATTTGCAATTTCCTCTCTAGTGACCTTCAAAATATATTTACCATTGAAAGTTCTCACAATCCTTATGACTGGATCATAATTCTTAGCCAATGCTTTCAACAAGTCCACATCCATGTAGACATTAGGTAAAATTACCTTTCCCAAGTCCAGGTTCCAAGGGTTTCCTACAAGAATGCCACAGTTCTTGTTCACAAACCAACAATTGAAAATTTTCCACCCAGTGTAAGGTAATGTGGCGTCTTTGAGAGTAACATGCTTATCTATCAATCCTTCTACAATTTTCTTCCCTTAGAACAATGCCCGACCCTTATATTTTTCAGAAGTGGAGGGCTTCAACAGATCTGTTAAGTCTTTGACTATACTTCTGACAAGGACTTTGGAACCAAAGGCTTCTCCTTTAGATGACACATTTAATTTTGGGGCCATAACTATAGGGTTTACAAACTAGGGTTTCTTTCAACAAACTAGAAACTTACAACTTAAGCATAGGTTTGACTTAGAAATTAGTAAGACTAAACATTTTAATTTCTTAGAATTTTTTCAAACCTTAAAAAAGAAATGCATGAACAATGAAACCCTAATGTTAGATCGATTGAGAAAATGCAATTTATCAAGTTCTAAAAACTCTTAGAAGCAAGGAAGTGGTTTTACTTACTGGTTTAACAGTTGCTTGAAAACCCTAATTTTGTTGTCAAATAGGCTTGAAAATCATAGCACGAGCTGCTTGAATGCATCAAATACTTTCAACAATCTTCAATTGTGCGTTAAAATAGGTTTTAATGGCTTTAAAACCTTCCAATTCAGTAGCTTTTCATATTTTCTACCATTATGGTTCCCTCACATGAACCATAACGACTCCCTTGACCTCAAACTCAATTTTGAATATTGGTCATTGATTGCACAGTGAGATGGACTGATGGATGATCCAAATGAAGTCAATAACATTTGAAAAAGTTGACTGTATACCTGCACTTTCTTTGACCAATCAAAAACAAGCTGTGTGGACCCAAGATCCAAGTCATCCATGGGCTCCACCATCTCTACCGCTATTGGGAAAATCCATGTGTCACCCTCTTCCTTGTTAGTCTTAACTCGTGTGTAGCTTTCGGCAACGGGGAGGTGGGGAAGGGCTTAGATTTAATCTAGAGTCTCAAACATGCATGCATCTTACATCTCAAGCATTTGGAAATGTGTATAAACTTTGAACACAATAGATAACCTAGATTATAACATCTCACTCATTTGTAAAACACATGCTTAGAAATCCCTTTTAGTAACACATAATTTACCATCCATACCCCTATGCTGAAATATTTCATTAATATTTCCACCTTTATAATGTTCCTTCTACCATTTAGATGACTCCATGTGGCACTCTCCTGATTCCTCATAGAGATGGCAGGCAGAGGTGGGTCCTTCATGGGATTGCGGGGAGTGGTCAAGATTGATCCACGTCACCCATCCTTGATCATTGATCTCATTAAGTGGGGTCATTTGCTTCATTCAAAACCTAATGGCCCCTACTGACAAGGGGACACATGTTTGTTGGTAGATGGTTAGCGCTCCCCTCGGGATTCATGACATGGACTAACCCCCTCCCATGGATCCGTTAATTCTGGCAGTTGTATTGGGCATTAATAGGTTGATCTTTTGGTGCAATGACAACTGTGGGCCAACAATTGGTATAAGAGAAAAAGGTGTTGGGTTCAAATCCCCATCAAGTAATGCCGGGGGGAGTTTGTTGGAAGATGGTAGCCCCTGGATTCAAGTGACATGGAGAATCGCCTCCCATGGATTTGTTAACTTTAGCAGTTGTATTGGCATTAATAGGTCAATCTTTGGTGCACCGACAACCGTAATAAATGTCATTCACCGGAAGTGGGGACCGACCTAGATGTTGTAGCATCATTCTATCTACAACATTGATCTTTTTCATCTTGTCATATGTTGACTTTGAAATACACCGGGCTTGCCACTGTAGAAGGACACATAGTGCTCGCCTACTATCCCATGAGATTATTTTAATAGGAAATATAACTAACTGGGGGAACAGGGAGCGATCAAGATTTGATCACATTGATCCAATGGCCTACATAAGATTATTAATTTTATATGTGCACATGTCAGTTCTTAAAAGGGGGCCCTTGCTAGGTAAACGACGGCTGGGGACATGAAATATTAAGTTGGGATATTAGATCAACACTTGAAATATTAAAATCATCCTTAGGACCAAAATGGGCATGTACGATCATGGTATGCCAAATAGGCCCCCAGTGTGCAAACTAAAGAAAATTAGTGTTAGGGCAACAGTGAAATATTTGAATAAGTTATCTATATTATTTAAAAATATGTAAGAATAGAATTTGTAGAAAATTAAATGTAGTTTCTAAATACTAGGTTTTTTTTTTTAAATAAAATCTATTTGGTGAAAATTAGAAATTTCAATGCGAAGTACTTAAATTTTAGGGAAAAAATAAGAAGTGAAGGCCTATCTGACCACCCTAACCCTAATAAAATGATAATATGTTTTGTAAGATTTTATATATAAGTAGAGGGACTCATGTCTGGATGTGATGCATATTTTTTGTAATTTTTTTCCAAGTAAATAATTAATTATGAATTTTTATTACAACTTTTAGAAAATATAAAACTTCGTCATGGACCACCTTTAACTTGGTAAAAAATTCATGAAATTTAATTTTTCTTTTTAATCCTATGGTATGTAAAGCATAGAATGTGAGGCATGTTTTGGATTCAAAAAATATGATACCATTGAAAGTTATAGATGTTTTTCAATCAGCCTATCGATCGGACTTTAGTCATAATTCTAATAGAAATGAATAATAATTATTTATTAAATTCAAATTAAATCATAATTTATATTTTTGGAAAAGAGAATCTCCTCTAAAAACCCTTTTCATTTCATTAATTTTTGGTGAAAAAATTATACATACCCTACAAATATTGCCACTTTTTGGCATACCATGATCTGCACATACCCAAATACCAAAAATTTGATGCTTTGTAACCTATATTACATAAGGTAATGTGTTTAATAAAGTGACATGTAATGATCAAGATTACTAGGATTTAGGGGCTGCTAACAAGACGAGCTAAAAGGCTTTTAAAAATCATGAATTGAATTACCAGGAACCAGTGATAGGAAGTCAACTATGAAACATAACAATTGCAAAGGATTCAAAATTAGGATTTTTCTTTAGAAAGGGTTTTAGCAACTTAAAAACCCTAAGGCATGATAATAAGAAAAACCCTGAGCTCTAGGTCATGAGAACAACCAGATTTTGCAAAATTTTACCAGTGGAACACAAAGAATTTTAGGGGTTCCACCACACCACCTCTTGAACCACATTAAGGATCCTAGCTTGAATTGGCTTTGTTGATGTGGGCTTTGGTTCTATGTTAAACTTTTCATAGACTAGCTAGGAGTTGAACCTAAGAACTCTCCTTTATTGTTGGGTTTCTCTACTACAGAGCTACTAACCCTATTGATGAGCACTTCATCTTTGATTTAGTTGTTACTCATTTTCCAACATGAATACTTAAAAATAATTTAAATTGAAAAGATTAATAAATATTAAAAAAATATATATTTAAAAAATTAAAATAATTTTAATTGTTTTTGAAACATGATTAGAAATACAAGATTGATAATTAAGAATTATGATAATAATATAAAATCTAATAAAATTCTCCATATAATTTTTATTTAAGACAACTTATAGAATATTTTTTAAAATATGTATTTCCTTCAATTAAGAGGACTTTGAAATTAGGTTTGGTGGTCCTTTACATATTGTCACACATTTATCTAGTTTGTGACATTTCCACCCATGAGGATTCATTGATTTGGTTGATTGAAAGGATTTCAATAACAAAAAAAGTTACCTAACATGTTAGATATTTCTAATGATTTATACCATTTCAATTTAGGGGATTTGTTAGCATGGTTGATTTAAGGAATGGTAATGTCAATTTACTTATAATATTTTTTGATGAATAAGTGCCTCCTTTATTATTTATAAAAAAATTATTAGACATATTTAAAAAAATATAAATAAATAAAAAATCACATCCCTAAAGTCCAAACGAGGCTAACACCCAAATCACAAAACATATAAAAATCAACTACTAAGTGGCCCAACAATAATAGAAAAAAGGGGAGGAGTGTCTTAGTCATCTATTTCACTGCATACATTAGTAGGGTTTTGAGTTCCCATAGGAGAGTCCCAACCCTCGTCATCTTTATCCTTATAATTTCATCACAGCTCAGTGAAATATTTAGAGCTAGTTGAGGAAACTTGTTAAAATTGAAGTAACTAGAGGCTCCACTAGAATCCACCCAAGCGTTCCACCTATGAGAGGTGGAGCATTTCTAAATAGGTCGTAACACATTTTAGAGTCCACAATATCCTCTTCTAGTCGAGGGAGAAGCTTGCAATCGAGAAACACAATTACTACAAGCACAAAGACTTCGAGCTTACTAGCACTTGTGAGGAGGGAGACAGGGGAAATCTTTCCACAACATACAACGCATTCCCCCTATGGTCAAGAAAAACTTGGAGGTGAGCCACTTTTGGGGAATTTTTTTTAGGTTGCACTTTGATATGTAATAATGCATAAAAAAAATTGCTTTAGAGAAAAATGAAACATGATGATCAACAAAGCAATGAGAAAAAAATGTATATTTTTTATCTTTCCATATGCTAAAGAGAATATCCACTCTAAAATCATGCCATATCTGATTGAATTTGTGGGGGATACTAGACCAATCTCTCAAAAGCACCATATGCTAGGAAAAAGGTTCTTCTTGGAATGGACAAAAAAAGGCATGATTCTAGTTCTAGAGTTTTAGGTCTTTGGAATAAAACCATAATATTTTTTTAAAAGACTCCAACTACACACATAAGGGGCAATGATGTTCTCAAATTCCCATATGAACTAACCATATCGCACTAGTAAGCCTTGGAAAATAATACACTAGATGAAGTGGGCCAACTTGGGTTCCAAAATATTAGACTAGATGGTGATAATATTGTGTTACAAAATTGAGATTGGTGATTGCAAATGCCATCCTTGGTTCAAAATTGAAACCATGGGAAAATGGTGAGAGATCCAATGATAACCAAGATGAGGCTTATAATTACAAAATATAATATTCTAACCCCACTTTCAATCTTTACACCAAACCTTGGAAGACTAAATACTAATTTTATGAACCATATTAACCAAAATTTCTCCTATTACCATGTTAAAAGTCTCATAATCCTAACTTTGGAGAGGCAAAAATTAGCTTTAGTTTCATTCCATGACATGAGACTAATATAAGTTCTAAAGAATAAATATCGCATCTACATCAAATGCCTTTCCTTTGAAATTGTAGGGCCCACACCCAACACAATCGAGCCAAGGGGTGACCTTTGTATTGCAAAAGAGGGGACTAATAGATATTTCATTAGTTAATGGAAAAGCCACCATGGAAGCCAAAATCATTCTAGAAAATTCAAGGTTTGATGGCTTCCCAAGCTTAAATATTCTCTTAGCCACAAATGTTACCTTGATGTGAATAAAATCCTTCATGGTGAGAAGGGTTTGAAAACTAATTTCCTTCTAGGAAAGACAATTAACTAGATAGCCAAAGGAGATGCAATTCTGAATCATAATTTTCTAAGATTCATCTCTAGTGAGGGAAAGAATAATCCATTTATCACAAAAATCCAACCCTTGTTATTGGATGGAAAACAACCCCAATCCTTCATAATTGTGGAGAAGACAATTGAATTCCTAGGAAACGCATTGAAAACCCTTCTAGTCATGACTTGCATTTCAAAATTGATCCCTGACGTCTTCTTTTCTCAAGTCATGGGATCATTCCTATTAGACATCAATGTTTTTCTTTATGACATACCTTAAGCTTGAAGTTTGATCCTTGGTCCTCAATTAACGGTTGTCTTGTAAAACACATTTACCATTTGGCATCACATTTAATACTCTTTACATGCATTAATGAAAAGCTTTGTAATATATACTAAGTAGGTTTTTTATGGTTTATTGTTTCATTTGAATAATCATTTTTCTTTTGTGCTTTGGAATGTTTGTGCACTCTTTGTATGCTCTAGCATTGCATTTGCTATATTTATATATGGGGGCTTGCTTTGGTTTTTATGTTCATGTTTTTTCCCATGCTTGTCCCTTGTTTTTACCTTTTCATTTCCTTTTTTTCATGTCTTGGTTTGTTTGTCTTGTTTTTCCTTTTGGTATCGATTCAGACCACTACATTGTTTTTGTTGTTTATTCTTCAATTTTTTGGGGGGGCATTATCAAATCCTCTTCAATTTGAACATGCCAATTGAGGTTTTTTGGGGCTACATCACTACACTTCATTTGTGCATCAAACCATTTAATAAATTAATGCTTCTTGGGCATAAAGTTCAGGTCATGACCGGTTATCAATTCTTGATTATTGATCTCTTTATACCTTGCTTCAGATATTAATTAAGTATTTTGAGTATTAGTGATCGAGTTTATACCTTTCTATATGACCATTTGGAACATAAGGATCATTTTCTCCTTGAGATCAAATCTCCTGATACCTTATATTCAAAATCACCTGTGTTTTGGATTTTGATGTTCAAACTTTCATGATGACATCTAATTTATTTGGACTAAAGATATAAGTCACTACAACACCCAATCCTTGATGTCTTGACCCATAATTAAATATTTCAGACACCAACAATTGAGATTACACCTTTCCATGGGGCCAAATTTAAAGGCATGAATATTAAATTCCCTTTGGTATGCAATCTCAGACACCTTTCTCTAAGAATTGAAGTGTTCTAAGCATTGGTAATCAGGCTTACACCCTCACATCTACCTATTTTTCATAGAATATTCCAAGAGATATGCCAAAAGCCCAATCCCTGACATGTATTGGTATTAAGAGATATTCTCCCCAAAATTCATGATATCATTAGCAACACTGAAGCAATAAGATCAATGTTTGACCTTTGATACCCTATGTCAAAGAAGCATCAGGTCGGTGATGAATGTCATGCTAGCTATTTTTCCATGTATGAGATATAAGGTATTTTTGATTCCTAATCCTTGATTAATAATTTTTTTTATTAATCCATGGAATAAGGGCATCAAGAGTCTTTTATTTGAATGTTAGTGAGATATCTGATAATTGGTACACCCAAAAATTGATCTTCAAAAGGATTGTTTGGATTTTCTTAAAAATAGATTCTAAGGTTTTGACATCAACTAATAGGATATACAGATGAGTCCAAAAACTCAATAATGAATATTATTCAAATTTGGATTATGGAATTTAAGTGGGATTTTATGGACCTTTATGCCTCTCTTTAACAAAACCTAATCAAGATGCATGTTTAAATTTTGTAGGAAATATGCAAGGAGATAAAGAAAAATAAGTATGAGTTCAATTGCTATCATCCTCCATCTAAAATTTTATCTCCATACAATGAGATTAGTGACATCAAATTGGGGCATGTCAGTGTTGAAGAATCCTTATAGAGGGTACATAGAGAAGGAGACATGGCTAACTTGATCCAAGCCTTGGTAATTTTAGGATTGGGGGAGAGTTTCATTCCTAGTACTATTACAATCATCAAAGTCAATGCTAACATGTGTACAACATTATAATAAAAAATAAAGGAAGATATTTGATCCATCAGGGGAAGTGGTATTAGATATTATCTCTTAGATGATTGAAAGATTATTTTTTCTTTCAACCTTTGTAGAATATGAAAAAATTGTTGAAGTCTATGATTGAACTCCACAACACCCAGAAATCACTTGCAAGCAATTATCCTATCACAAAAGAAAGATGAAAGCAACTAATTTGTGCATTGTAACCAAGAGATAAAAGATTGAATCTAGAAGAGAATTGATATGTGCAATGTATTAACCTAAATGGTTCTGAATTGAATATTACAATGAATGTGCAAGCTTTTATAAAAACATGCAAAAGCAAACCCTAGTTGAGGATTTGACTAGATAGTGACAAGTGTTCTAATCTCATGATATGAGATAACTTGTCCTATATTTAATTCAAAATCATAATAAAAAAGCATTCCTAAGTTTATCTTAAGTGAACTAAATTAATAAGGGAATTAATAATTAATTAATGATTAATTAATTATCAAGTGATTATATTGATTACTCCAACACCTCCCTTAAGATCAACTTAGGGAGAAGCTATAAAACCATGATGTAGAATGCAGTGATGGATGAATGGATGGGTCCCAGATACAAGTTCTGATTAGGTACCCATGTACAAATAAATTAAATCTCTCATAACTAGAGAAAAGGAGAAAACCACATGGGAAAAAACTCCTCTCCAAAAGAGAGAAAAATGAAATGACTGCACTAGTGAAAGAAGGATAGAAGGAGGACTCAATGTGACCCCCCAAGGACTACTTCGGTCACACAAGTACAATTGATGTCCACCCAATAGGAGAGAGAAAATGAGGATATGAATCCCCTCATAAAGAAAGATCTCGTATGCCTATGGTGTACACCTAAAGACGGAATATACCTATTGCTTACAAATAACATTTCTCCCTAGGTTAGGAAGAAACAAATCCATTGGTGATTGGAGAAGCCAATCCAAGAAAATGGGTAAATTAGGAATCCAAATCTAAATGATGTGTTCCTCTAAAAATTTCTCATGTATCCACATGTCAGAAAAGGGATGATGTCAATTCGAGATCCTGTGAAGATTGATATAGAACAAGCTGCAAAGGCAATGAAGATGGTGGGCCAACACCATTGATGTGGCTATCAACAAAGAGGATATGAATTTCCTTAAAGTAATCCTCCAAATCTACAATTTGAGACTCTACAAACAAGGATGATATGTCTGCAAGATAGGAATCCCAAGTAGCTATGTCTAAAAGATGTATGTCTTGTTGTACTAAATGAATAGGGGCAAAAGATGTGGTGATGCCAATCTAATCATAAACAATAGAAGGTGATAATATAGTCTTAATCTATAGAGTGGGAACATGAAGAAAAGTATTTGAACCATAAGAACATGCAAGACCTATGGTATACTCAAGCTCCTCTAAATTATCATCATCAAAGGGTATGGAATCTACATCTACAAGAGGAATGAGAAAATCCACAACAAGATCCTTTGGGTATGGAAAGATTTAAGGGTCTCCACGGATCTCCCAAAGTTGTGTCCAAACTGTGTGAGGACATTCAATGTTCGATACAACACACATAGTGTCAAGATCAACACTAGAATATATAACCCCTACAATATGATCTTTGATGATGCCCCATGCTGATAAATCTGTGGTGTGTCTATGCGGCCATATAGATAAGGAAAATATCAATCCACCTAACATGTGTTAGGTTACCAGTTCGCCAAGACTCATAATTATCCTTGTCCAAGTTGATCATAGAATAATGAATAGAAAAACCAATGATACTCACTCAAATGAAAAAATCAGAGGCTAATAACCTCAACACTAATAAATTAGATCAAAATATGTCATTGTATGCAAACATATCCTTTCCAGGTGCCAAGATGTCCAAGTAATTAAGTGGAATGTGAAACACAAAATACCAAATATAATATACCTAGGGAAGATTCTAGAAAAAGTGGATGGATATAGATCTAAAGAGCTTTGAAATTCCTTTCCAGTGTCACTTGAACCGTGAAAATTGGAGATATAAGAAAAAATTTATGAGCTCGAAAGTGAAAAATAAAGATCCGACTTTGACTAACAATAACAAAAACTAGTAGAAAAATATGATAATGAGATCTATACCATTGGAAATTTCTCAAAACTAGATTTCCGACTAAATCTCATTTGCTCAATTTTGATACCATATGCCCAAGTAATGCCAAAAAGAAAGAAATCACTCATTTAGGGAAAATAAGGGTTAGGAGGGGGCCTGAGTGGTCATACAGTCAATGACATCACAATGACATCAGCTCCTATCTAATTTGCAATCATTTCATCAAGCTTTGTAGAACTCATCTTAAATTTATCTTCATGTCTCCTTGCTTTTTCAAGATCTGATCTAAGATTCACAACTTCTTGTTGAAGCTTTGTGCTTTCTTTGGATTTTTTTTTCACCATTGCATTCAAACATTCTTCAACTCTTTTCCTTTCTTCAACTTGCACATTCAGACTGGTAATTGTTTCATTTGCTTGCTTCAATTATTCCTTGACCTCCTTATGTCTTTTTCTAAATTTATTGATTTGCTCCCTCAATTTTCTAATGCATTCATCTACTTCTCATAAATTTTCTTTTAGATCTCTTTTTTCACCTTCAGTTCTTTCCATATCTTCAAGCACAGATTTGAGTTCTACATTCATGTCAAATATGCAATCTTCTTCTATGGATCCAATAGTAGGAATCTTTTTTGGAGGAATAGGTAGTCTTCTAACAACCATGTGTTCAACCTCCAAGATATTCCCCAAGTGGTTATGCTCCTTCCAAGGAACCAAGATTTGCTTCCATTTTTTGAACACCCATAATACTGAGAGGGGGTGAATCAGTATTCTTTTAAACCACTTAACAATTTAAAAATTCAATCCTCATAGTATAATCACTTTTTAGTAATGAATGAAATCATGAAGACAACTAACAACATCACATAACACATGAACACTAAATTTTTACATGGGAAAACCCAAAATGGGGAAAACCACAGTGAGGATTAGCTCACAATATATTATAACCAGTTATTGTATATTATAGAAGTGCTCACTATAAGTGCAATGATTTCCCACTGAAAGAATAATCAGATAGAAGATATTGTGGCACATAACCAAATTTGAACTGTTACAATTGCATCTAACATATGCATGAATTATAGTTCCATTGAAGCTCAAAATACAGACTTTAAACACACTGCATTTTGATCTATATAAACACTCTACTCTGCTCTACATTCACTTTACCTTCACAAAATTCACATCCAAACACTCTTATTACATAACATAACATGTAAAAAATACTAAAAGAGATCCTTCATATATATCCACTTCATCTACAATTAATTAGGTCAACCTAACTAAATGTGATATACAAAATGTAACTTATTGGCTCAAGATCCATACATACATGCTTTACACCAAGATTCAAAACTCATAGAAAATCAAAATAGTTTAGAATGAACCCAAAATAGCACCCACATAATGGATCAATGCATATTCAAACTCCACAACACACAAAATTCATTAGGTTAGAATCAGTAATGACCTAATAAAAAAGTTTTCCAACTGTACACCCCAATCAGACACGTGGACCTCCAAAATTTATGCCATCTAGAATAAACACTCTAGTGACACCTGTTAACAACTCCATAAAACTGCAAAGCTAAATTCCAATCCATGAAGAAGTGCAGATTCACCAAAATATATACATTAAACTGGAAAACACCTATTATTGTCACGTTGATACACTGTCACTCATAACTTCAATACTAGGAGGAAAAACAAGATGAAATTATGGATTTAGGTTCCTCTAACAACCATAAAAATTATCCCAAACCCACATAGCAATATCTTCTACAATGGACCAATGCGAACCAAAAAATTGGATTCCCTATACATAAAATTACTTGTATTGCAACTTAGTCAATTTCCATATCAACCACATTCATCGGTTCAAACCTTCTTACAAAATTACACTAGATAAGTATCCTCAACCATTCTCAAGTTATCTAAACTTATTTTCACCAAGGTCTTCATACCAGAGGACAATGTGGACATTAATGGCAACACTGTAATACATAACTGTACAATTTTTGCTCATCCCACATGCTCATATTGCCAACACATGCATCAAATACAAACACTTCATTCTTCCAACAACTTAGTCTTGAATTCTATCTTCCATTCACCTCCTTCCCTAATTTGGATTTAATGGTATCCACTCTTCAAATAGATTTTGGTGAAGTACCCCACTCCACTTAAGCAATCCATGATATCATCCATCCTTTGTAATGAAAATATGTATTTGACGGTAATGTTATTTATGGCTCTTGAATTTGTGCACATTCTCCATTATCCCCCTTGCTTTGGTGCAGAAATAGTAGGCACTAAACATGGACTCAAACTTTCTCTGATCAAAGCTTTCCTCAACAAATCTGCAACTTGTCTATTGATCTCCTCATTCTCTGTAGATGACATCCTATGGGATTCCTTGTTTGGAAAACTTTCCCCTAGTATCATATCAATTTGATGACTGATATTCCTCACTGGTGGAAGTCCTTCTAGAACATTATCTAAAACAATATCTTTTAAATCTTGCAACAAATCTTCAATCTCCATAGGAACATCTTCAACATTTTCATAGTTAGTTTTAGGAATCAAAGAAAAAAAAACCTTCTTGAATTTCTGATACCATCTAAAAATTTCCTTGCATAAACGAAGTCTTGCATTACCACAAACTTGAACCAAATCTTCTTTCAAAGGTTCAATTTATGTTTCACTCCATCTTTAGTTATTGTATATGTATTAGCACAACCATCGTGCGTTGCCTTCCTAACAAAATATGACATGCATCCATAGGAATTATATCACATAATATTTCATCAAAATAACCTCCTATTTTAAATTTTACCAAGCATTTTTTGCTAACCAAAAGCTTTTGATTTTCTTGTACCCATGCTATTCGATATGGATTCGAGTGCCTCTTCCCCTCTACCTTCATTTTTCTTACTATTTCTTCAAATACAAGGTTGTCTGTGCTTCCACTATCTATGATGAAATTACAAGAATTCCCTTCACATTTACATCTTGTCTTGAATAACTTCTTTATTTGAGCTAGTTTATTTTCTTCATCCAACAATGCTCTTCTTGTCATCAAGACTTCACCTCCTTCTGCTTCTTCTAAATGTTATAAGTGCACATCTACTTCACTAATGTTTTCTACTTTATTCTTATTTTCTAATATTATTCTTTTTCTTTTCTATTTATGAGGAAATTCATATACTTTGTGACCCTCTTCTCCACATTTAAAATAGGTTCCTTTGAAGGTTCCTCTTCCAAAACATCTACCCGATCTTCCTCTACCTCTTGGATTTTGATCTCTAGGACCATATGAGTCATCATACCTCTAAGTTTTGTTTCTTCCTTGGTCTTCATTTTTCTGTTTTTTCTGATTGCTATCATCATTCTTGTAAGATATTTCTCTAGTCCTTCCTCCACAACCTCTTTCTCTTTGCTTGCTTTCATATCTTTTGTTCATTCCATCCTCAATCTTTAAGGTAATCTAATAGGCATCCTACATTGTGAAAAATCTTACCAAAGTCATCTCCTCTTGTATTCTTGGCCTCAAAAAATTAATATATCTTCCAACCTTCTCCTTGATTCAACATGTCCTTTATAATCAGGATCTTATGAAACTCATCCGTATATTCTTTCCCTATTTTGGTTCCTTATTTTAACCCTTTATTTTTTGATCAAATCAAGCTCATAATCCACTAGAATGAACTATCTTTTCATCTTCTCCACCATTTTTTCCCACTTTATGATTTTATCCTTTCCTCTTCTTCCTCTTTCCAACTGAATTTCTCTCCACCAAATTGAAGCATGTCCCTTCAACTTGGTTTTTGCATACCTCACTCTATCAAGATCCTCAATTTCTTCAAACTCAAAGAACTCTTCCATGTCCTTGATCCAATCCACTAACTCTTCTAGACTAAAATTTCCACTAAATGTAGGAACATCAAATTTTGGTCTTTTTCCTATCCTTGATAGGAAAACAACAAAGGGCCATTGGAAATTTCTACTATTGCATCTCATTTTCACTTGTTTGGCTAACATCCTTTGAGGTTTTTTCTTCTTCATCATTTACTGGTTCTCTTCTCCGTGCAAAAAATCTTCTAATTTCTTCTTGTATGGCTTCAACGTGTCTTCTTAGGGCCCTAAATTCCTTGTCATGGACAAAATTATCACCTCTTCCTCTACCTATTCCCCTACCATGTGGGGATCCTCTTTCATAAATTTTTCTACACACCCAAAAGCTTAATCTTGGTGCAAATTGCCTCTCTTTGACGACCTATTCACACGCTTAGAATCTTCCTACTCTGATACTGCTGATGAAAGAGGTGGGACACAACAACCCTTGTTTCTAAAATCACACTCTTAAGCAAACACAACAATGCAAGCAAAATCTATAACGAAGTCTATTGGATTCAATTGAAATTTGCAACAATAAGTCTGCTCTTTATGAAAATATGATTACAATATCATTTTTAGTCAATAAATGACTGATGGGAAAAAACATATTCCCTTCACGTAATCTGAAAATGAAATAAAAATCAAGCTACAACAAAAATAAAACTATGTGCTTCATGAGCACTCCCAAATCTGCACTATTCCCCTACAAATAATCACCTGCAACTCTTCAACCTTCAACAATGGAGTCTTCAATATTTAATGTCTACCATGCCAAGCTCTCTCTCCTTCAAAATAGTGAATAATGAATCCCAAAAACATGCAAAACATCCTTTTTCCAAAACCCAAAAATCAGATTTTTCCCTCTAATTGGGAATGCTATGCCCACCTCCTAGGAGTTAGTTGTCACCACTAAGGAAAAATCAATAAATGATTTTTCATGCAAGTTTGTAACTCCCCACAAACACCACGCCCAAATCTACGTTTTCATATTTTTCTAAAAATGCAATTGCATCCCCACTACCCCCACTTGCCAACTTGCATAATAAAAGTAATCTAATGGATAAATGATAAAAGAAACACTATGGGTGAAGAGACCTAAGGAAAAAATTATAGGGAATCCACTATGCTTTAGATTTTGAATTTTTATGTTCTTCCCTTCAGTTGTGATAGGGTCTCTTACAAGCTTTCCTATAAGTGGAGAGATACCAAGTTTTATAATTTTTGAATGAGTTCATAGTGATGTTTAGTGAGAGAGTGGAGGGAAAATGGACTTAAATATAAATTCTTATTAAATTGTTGTCCATGTAGCTAGAAAAACTGTAGTAAGTTTTAGGGTTAAAACATGTATCAAATATCTCTTTTGATTTCTTGAAGAGGCTCACTAGCATTGTGGGGCATTAGGGCCTAGGGCACTAGTGGTAGAGGGAATTGGTGAACTTGTGAATGACCTATGCATCATTTTTTTTTTGTTTTATGGTTGGTTTATTAAGTTCTAAGGTTTTTATATAATCCTCTTATGATCATTGGGTTGGCCAAAAATAAAGAAAAGTGGTCCTAAAAGAAACTAGGGGAATGGATACCAAAGTGGACATAATTGCAAGGTGGGAATTGTAGAGTATGCAGTTCTTGAATTCACACTAGATTGATTCCTTATACACATCTCTAGAGACTAGTATGGTTCTATAGTTGACCTATTCATCATCTCGAGTCAAATCCATGGTTGTAATATTGACCCAAAAAATATCAAATATAAATTTAAATTTTGGGCCTAGGTTGATTTCCTCCAACAAGCTATTATGTGTTGATTTGATTGAGGAGTTATTTAACTTGTATATAAGGGTATTTTATTTATGGAAAAACCCTAGTTCACTTTTGCACATTTGAACATCCTTTTGGGATTGATTACCCACATTGCATAATCATATATATAGAGGATATCAAAATATCAACATTACATCATTAACTCACATTGACATCCTAGCCATTAATGAATATTTGTTTATTGTATTTGATCTTTTTTGAACCAAACTATTAAATTAGTAATAAGATTTTGGCTAAAGCTGACTGGTCATAGTATAGCAAGCTCCTAAATGGTGTCAATTGGAACCACCTCTCTTTAGATGCAAGTTGTGAACACCAAGGAAAATAGGTTTCTCATATCAAAATTAGGATTATATAGATTCAAAGGTAGAGTTTATATCCATGCATAGAGTTCAAATATATAAGAGAAAAATTGAACCATAATATCATATATATGAAACTAAACAACACAAAGACAATTGTTTGATCATTTTTAAAATACTAACAAATTGAGAAATTTTTCATAAAGCGTCTTTATCAAAATTTGAGTTAAATATTATTGTTTTAACTTATTTTAATCAAAAACTTATTTCAATTCAAAAAATTATTTAAGTTAGTCAACCCAAAATTCATTAGTTGTAGAGTTAATTGATTTCCTTGTTAGATTCATTTATTTACTAAACTTATTTAAAATATTATTTACTTTCTTTTTCAACTATTTACAAACTCCTATATTCCATAGACATGAAACTTCAAACATAGTTTGATTAATTCTAATATTTCATTAGATAAAATTAATTAGATATTAATCTTTACTCTTTAATCTTAAAATTACAACGAACCTTTTTAACTCACAACAAATTATTTAAACATTACTTCACAAAATCAATCTTGGAGTTTTTTAAATATAAACTTTGAAAATAGTTCCCAAGTTTACTTATTGACATTATGTAAAAGAGGTTGATGTTGGGAAATTAGATGTCAATTTTAAGAATAGATAAATTTGAAGTTTAGTTCTTGATATTATGTAAAAGAAGTTGATAATTGATGATAAAATCAATATAGAATTTTTTAATTGTCAATTTAAAGAATAGATAGCCTTTAAATCTTTATACTAGAAGGAAAAAAAAGTCATTGGAATCTTAATAGTAAATCCAATATAAATGAATAAATTTTTTCTAATAAGACATATATTTCTGTTGGCTAATTGAAAAACAATATTAAAATACTTGTCTGAATTTCCTTAGATCACAAAAAAGAGACAAGTGTGCGTCCAAGTGGACAATCCATGGCCTAAGAAATTGACCAATATGAATAAAGAAGTTTTTCTATATATTCCCAGCTCCATTGTTCCTTTCTTTCTTATATGGCA
>VDFB02321471.1:0-22110 GCA_007258455.2 Sequoia sempervirens | reverse complement strand
CTATATTTCGTTTTACGGCCAAAAAAATAGCGAGACTGATAGTGGTGCACTAAGTCATGTTTTATTGGTGCACTGATGTGGCATCACATAATTTTTCACTTTGCGTACTTTATGATAAAAAGTGTTTTGCAATTGGATATTAAATTGCTCCACTATGGGGTCCATGAGAACTACTTCTATCCCCACTATTGGACCCTACTCCATTATGGGCCACTCTCCCCTACTGAATGTTATTAATCATTAGAGGTTATTGGATTCAACAACCAAGAGATCAGGGGAAATAATTGTTAATCTTTTTTATGGATTAGATAGGACTTGTGTAGAATAGGGTAAAATCAAGGGAAAAGACATGTATCAACCATAATGAAGCACAAATGAACATAGAAACATAAACAATAATAAAGTAAGATTACCATAATTTTCTTATGTTATGGTTGAATCACATTATTGCTCTTTTCCATTTTGCTTTATATATTTGCTTGTCGTCAAATTTGTAGTATGCAAGAATAAACTTAATGAGAGCGACGCCAAAATATCAAAGATAGTAGTTGTTGTTGTAGGGTTGTAATGAAAGTGATAGGTTTTTTTTATAGAAAACCAAATTTCAATGAAGGCCAAGATTAAATGATGAAGATCAATGGATGAGATTGCTTTGAGAAGCAAAGAAATAGGGTTAGGCATAAAACAGGGCTTAGTTAAGGATGGATGATGGAGATTAAATAGGAATAAAACCTTATCAATAGTGAAAGTTAATTGAGATAAGAGATAAGATTTGGCACAAAAAAAGGTGGTTGGAATAAATTAAATAATTATAGCAATTGAAGAAGAGGGAAAAGTTAACCTTTAACTAAAATAATTTGAAACAATTATTTAGTTAGAAAGTGGAGGAAAAGACAAATTAGTAAATAATTAAAATAATTATTTATAATGGGAAAAAGTGGGAAATATTTAAATAAATAGGATCTATTTAATTATGGAAGAAAAAACTACTAATAATTAAATAATTAAAATAATTATTTAATTATAGTAGGAAAATGAAGATGAATAGTTAAAAAAAAGAAAGAAAGGGATTTTAGTGATGTAATTAAATAAATATTAATTTATTTAATTAATCAAAAAAAGGATAAATGAATTAATTAAATAATTAGAATTATTTAATTAATAGAAGAATATGACCTTAAACAATAATTAAGTGATTAAAATTATTTAAAATTATGGAAGGAAAAAAATGAATTAATGAGGAAAATGGTGTTCCCACTACAAGTTGAATCTATGATCTCTCATTTTCTATTAGAGTGTTCTATCATTGAGCTATTGATGATCTTGGTGACTGGTTCATCTTTGTTTTGGGTATGGCTCATTTTCCAAAACCCCACTTTGAGCCATGCTCGAGGATTAGATCTTGGTCTAGTGATGCAGACCACAAAATCATGATGATATTACAGCATGTAATTCATCTCCAATGAAATAAAGAATCAGACTAAGAATCAGGCCTACTCATTGCATGTCCTAATAAGCCATCTGTCAAAGAAAGAAAAATTAGATAACTCAGTCCAAAGAACTCAAATTTTTTTGCTGCAGAATTATCTAAAAATATGAACCTGTTCTAGTCCATGATGATATTACTACATGTAATTCATCTCCAATGAAATAAAAAATCAAACCTACTCATTGCCTGTCCTAATAAGCCATTTGTCAAAGAAAGAAAAATTAGATAACTCAGTCCAAAGAACTCAAAATTTTTTGAACCTGTTCTAGTCCACCATTAAGGTACCGGTCATCTTGGTGATCGGTCCATCTTTGGTTCACATGTGGCTCATTTTACAACACCTCCTCTTGAGTCATATTGAGGATCTTACTTGGCTTTGTTGATGTGGGCTCTGATTCCAAGTTAAAGTTTTCATGGACTATAACTAGGAGTCAAACCTAGGACCTCTCATTTGTTGTTGGGGTGCTCTACCACAAAACTACCAACTCTATTGATGAGCACTCCATCTTTGATTTATGTGTGAATCATTTTCTACCACGAATACTTAAAATAAAAAAATGGATTTAGATCACAAATAGAACTAAATAAAAAAATTTAAATTGAAAAGGTTAATAAAAATTAAATAAGTTTGTAAATATATTAATATATTCTCTACGCTGAAAATGGTGAGGTAGCCTAGAGAATGGGCAGATGAAGCTGAAAATGAATGACCACAGGAGAGGTTTTGGATGCGGGAGCAAGGAAAGTTCAAGCAAGATGCAGGGAGGAACAATGCATGGCCAAAGGCTTTCAGTGGTGGTTGGATCACACACCTTGAAGTTAAAAAAATCAGGAATGGTAAGCAAAGGTATGATAAGGATCAAAGGGCTCCAAACGTTTTGACTAGTTTAAACAGGATCCCCATTCGAGGGATGGGCATAGATCGACATAACCAGAAAAATCCAGGGTGATTCACATCTCAATCGAATGGTATTCACGAAAAATAGCGTTGAAAAAAAAGGCGAGCTCGAAGCTGAGTGGATTCAAGTACATGCAAAAAGCAAGGCGATGATAGTGCATGACAAACTGATCAATCCAATTTGAAAGAAGTTCAAGGATTTCAGCCTATTAGTGAAATGGCTGAGGGAGCTTTGTAATCAGGATAGCCTAGAAAAATGGTGGAGTGATCAGTGGGTTGAAGATTATCAAATAAAAATGATACAAAACAACTTTTTTCTAGTGGTTTGTCCATCATCGGATCTTAAAGAGAAGATTCTTGGAAGTTTTTGAATCATGGATGACTTTGGATTTTATGTCAAGGAATGGGAGCCAAACTTCAATCCTGAGCAACATAGGATGGAGAAGTTTTAAGTATGGTATGCTTTGCCAAATCTCCCTATTGAGTATTGGGAAGGAGATGTTCTAGCAAAAATTGGCAATCAAATGGGTAATGGGTAAGTTTGTGTGTTGAAGAGAGGCTATTGGGAGATGAAAATGGTTCATATATAAGGATATGTGTCAAAGTGAGGTCGATCGGTCTAAAATGGAATGAGCTAGAAATAATATCAATGGATAGCACATGGTATCAAAAGGTTCTGTCAAAACACAACCCTAAAGTGCTAAGCTGCAAACCCTTGTAGAGAGAAGTGTGAAAGGAAGTACCATTCAATTGGATTCAGTGCCAGTGCTTGGTAGAAAGGATTGAACTTGGGGGTCCTTCACAAGATTTAAATAGGGTTATATCTTTACCCCACCTAGAATTGAAGCCTTCTTGTGAGGAAGCTAAGGGGACTCAAGATAAAATGGAAGACCATCTTGAAGATCTGATGGAGGAACAAAGATCAAGCTGAGTGCAAACTTATTAGAAATGTTGGATATAATTGGTAATAGTCTGCATGGAGAGGAAGTGCAAGACATATTGGAAGTGGGCAATGAAATACAGGAAATAACAAATCAATTCATAGAAATTCATAGGGTTGAAGCTTCCATTATGATGGAGGATTTCTTAGAGAAAGTGGATGAGGATCAAGCAAAATCTTTGAGAATGGAGGATGGAGAGATCCTTGTCGAGAATGATGAATCTCAAGAACTGGATGATCAAACCCCATTATGCTCCAAATAACTAGGGTTAAAACAAAAGGAGGGTATTAAAAAACCCCCAGACTATGGAGAAAGAAAAAAATTGGGTAAGAAAATGAACTAGGAAAAGCGTAAGATAGACAGAGAGGCTAAGGGTCAAGTGAATATCACTACCATGATGCTTAAGACAAGGAAGGGTGTTACCCTTCTCGAGGAACAATGAAGGCAATTTCATTGAATGTTAGGGGCTTAAACACCCGTAACAAAAAGCGCCTAGTGTGGCATCATTTGATGGTATCCCAGGTAGATATATATATGATCCAAGAATCTAAATTACAAGAAGTAGAGGTAGAATCATTTAGGAAAAAGATAAGATATTGGAAATGTGAGGTTGTGAATGCTGATGGGACTTTAGGTGGTCTGATAACTTTGCACTGGAGACCTCGAGCTGCTTTGGTAGAGAAGGTTGTAGAAAACAAAAAATGGAACACAAGAAAGGTAAGAAGTATGTCTTTAAATCTAGGTTTTATTTTAGTGAATGTGTATGGTCTGATCTTGTGCATCCAGAAAAGGGAAGTGTGGGGAGAATTAGAATCAGTTTGTAATAGCTTGGGTAAAAATTTCTGCCTTTTAGTGGGAGATTTCAATTCAATTTTGCATTCACAACAAATGGGAAGGGGTTAAAAGAAAGCTACAGTCTCAATTAGACTTCCAAAGTTTTGGGAAAGAAATATGCTAATGGAAATCCAAATGGGGAATGGATCATAAAACTGGACAAATAAGCGGTTGGGTTTTAGTTGCATAGCTGAAAAAATAGGTAGGTTCTTCTTTAAAGGGGACCTTGGGTCCTTCCCCTTCACTCTCAAAGCTTGCATGAACTTCCTTTTCTCAGGATCAGACCATTACCCAATTTGCATAGATATTCAGGGGGAAAAAGGCTAGTCCATTGTCCTTTCAAATTTGAAAAGATGTGGATGAGAGATCATTTTTTAAAAGTTTGGTAAAGCAATGGTGGGTGAAGGCAAAACGTAGAGGCTCTAAAATGTTCAATGTGGTCAGAAAATTAAAATATATAAAGCAATAGCTGAAATATTGGGATAAGGACTCCTTCAAGAACATTTTTGAAGAAAGAAATAAAATAGAGGGAGGTCTAGAGAAACCTTAAATCAGGGAGTCTTCTCTCAAGGTATGGATGAAACAAGTTATGTTAAAGAAAAAGACCTTTTAAGCAGGATAGAAGATATTTTGGAGAAGTAGAAGATCTTTTGGCGGTAGAAATCAGGGGAACTATGGATTAGTGAATGTGACAAGAACACAAAATGCTTTTAGAATGTTGCATGGGTGAGGAGGGAGGTGAATATGATCTCATGCATTAATGCTTCAAATGGGAGGTCTTTGGAGAAAACAAAGGAAATAACAATAGAAGCTATAAGTTTTTTTTAGAATTTATTGAATAATTGGGATCGGTCAAGTCTATGTGAGCAATAATTGGTGTTATCCAATATCCCAAAGTTGGTCAATTAATTAGGGGCAAAACATGATGTTAATATGTGAGTTTACAAAAAAAAAATTAGGGATGTGGTATATTAGCTTCATCCAAACAAGTCTTCGGTTCCATATGGTTTCCCTGTTGCTTTTTATCATAAGTGCTGGGATATAATTGGAAAGGAGGTGGTGAAGGCGATTGAGGACTCAACACATTCTGGGAAGGTGTTGAAAGAGGCGAAAAGAACATTTATAGCGCTAATCCCAAAGAAGGAGAAACTGACTTCCTTAGATGAGTACATGCCAATCTCCCTCTGTAACACATGCAAAATTATGGCTAAAGGTATTGTGAATAGGTTGAAGGTTGTCCTCTTTGATATAATCTCCGATGAACAAACTGGTTTTGTACTGGGGTGTTCAATCCTAGATGGGGTTATTATTTCCCAAGAAGTGATTCATTATATTCATAAATTAAGAAGACAAAGCATGATGATAAATATTTATATAAAAAGGGCATACGATAGGGTAGACTGGTGCTTTTTCTTTAAAGTGTTGGAGGCATTCGATTTTCAAAAGGCTTGGTTAGATTGGATCTTCAATTTTGTAGCTATCCCAAGGTACTGAATTCTAATAAATGGTACCCTTGAAGGCTTTTTCAGCTCATCCAGAGGTCTCAAGAAAGGGGACCCTCTCTCACCCTTTTTGTTCATCATAATGGTTGAAGCTCTTGGAAGATCATTGAGAAAAATCCTTGGAATGGGGTGAGGTGGAAGGTGTTTAGATAGTCATGCATCAACAATTTACTAAAGATACAATGCTCTTTGGCTCGAGTTAGGTGAGGGAAGCTGAATATCTCAAGAGAATTCTGAATAGCTATATTGCTTCCTTCAGTCAGGAGGTAAGTGTGGAAAAATCCAAGATCATTTTCTTTAATACAACCCCAAGATTGGAAGCTCAAATTTAGAGAAACTTAAAATTTAAGAAAGGCATTCTCCCAGGCAAGTATTTAGGTCTACCACTAACTTCAGGTTTGCAATCCAGAAATCTCTCAGATTCTTTACAACAAAAATTGGAAGACAAGATAGCCTTTTGGAAGGGGAAGTGGCTATCCTGCGCTGGGAGGATCACTATGTTGAAAGCAGTAATTGCAGATTTTCCATTCTACTTTATGTATTGCATGCCTCTTCCGGTGGGGGTAAGTCAGAAGTTGAATAAAAAAATGAAGAAGTTTTTTTGGAAAGGTAATTATGAGCAGCCTAAATACCGACTCATTGGTTGGGATAAGATTTGAAAATTAAAGGAGGAGGATGGGGCGGGCTTGAAAAATCTCATATTGCAAAACAAAGTGTTGGGGGAAAAGTTAGTCTGGAATATATATGCAAATTCGGATTTGAAATGGGTGAAAATAATGAAAAATAAATACTTCGATGATGATCAGTTAATTATCTTTACCTCAAGGTCATTACCTCGAGGCTCAAGAATTTGGAACTTTCTTGGGTATTGTTGTGGGTTAATTATGGACTCCTTAACTTGGGATATAAAGGATGGCAGGTCGACTTTATTTTGGGGTGACTCTTGGGGGGGCCTCCCTTGTTTGGAGAAGAATGTTGAGTTGGATAAAACTAGAGAAGTGACCTCCTTAGCTTGGGGTAGGTTTGTTTGGGATTATCTTCAATCCAAGACAGTAAATGGGATGCAAGTATGGCAATGGAGAGAAGTGAGATCTTTGGCCCTGTCTGATGAGCAAGCAAGAATTTTTGAATCTTCATTAAAGGACTTTGTGCCATTCATAAGAGATGGGAGATATGTGCTAATATGGAATGACTCTAAGACTGGTGTTTACAATGCAAAAGATGGTTACAAGTTGTTATTGAAGAACCTAGAAAATGCCTCCCAAATTCCTATTCATCTTTGCTGGGATAAAAATTACTACTCTAAGGTGGGTACATTTTCTTAGGCTGCCCTACAAAAGAGAATTTTGATTGCGGATAGGTTTAGGAAAATGAGCTTTCACAACCCTTGAAGATGTGTCTTATGCAATCAAGATGAAGAATCAAAAAACGATCTCCTTTTGAGTTGCCCTTATACCCAAGAGTGGTGGCAATGGCTGCATGCAAAACTTGGTTCGAAATGTGCCCTACCAAGGGATGTTTTAAGTCTTTTTCAAGCTTGGAAAATGCTAAAACAAAGTCTATGTACTCAAGCCTATGGATATCCAACCCATCATTTCTTATTTGGGAAGTTTGGAAAGAGAGAAACAAAATGATTTTTAGGAGTAGGAAATGGTTGCAGTTCAGTCATTCAACAAGATTGAGGTTGCAATAGTGGAGGTGGTCAATAGTAGGTCCTCGAGGTAGAATATTAAAAATGCATGATTTACTGAATGAAATTATTTGATAAAGAGATCCTAGTATGGTTTAAAAATCCCCCTTTTTGGGGTGAAGGTAGGAAAAAGTTAGAATATCTAAGGAAGAATGCAAGGTGGAATCCCCCTAAATTTGGTTGGTGTAAACAAAATTTTGACAGGGCTTCCCATGGAAATGCTGGGCCCTCTGGTGTAGGTTGCATCTTAAGGAATTGGGATAGTAAAGTTTTAGGGAGTTGGGCTGCCCCTCTCCTACAAGGAACTAAAATGTTACAAAGTTTCAAGCCCTACTCATGGGTCTTAATCTTTTTTGGGAGGAAAAAGTTAAAAAGATTGAGATAGAAGGGGACTTTGCACTAGTTATCAATTCCCTTAGAATTGGGTGTGTACACAATTAGGAGTTGCAAGCTATGCTAGAATCAACACAAGTTTTTTTGAAATCTTTTAGTGACTACACCTTGACTATTGCTACAGAGAATACAATGGTGAGGCACTAAGATTGGTGAATGTTGGGGTTGATAGTTTCACTGTGAAAATATTGAATAGTGAAAGCCTCTAAGTAGTGCTCTCTAGGTTTGCTATGGGTGGTGATGGTTTTTTCTTGATTTGGTGGTCTAGACTCTTTCATATAATGACATTGGGCATGTGGTGGTTTGGGTCTTGGTACCTCTTTGTGTTTTTAATGGTGTGTGTCTTTTTTCTTCATATTCAAGTGTTATTTCACTCTTGGTAGAGGTTTTCTTTGTTTTGGTTAGGCACAAATTATACTTGTTTGGTGTCACTTCAATTAGAAGGGGATTTATTTCCCACATGAGTGACACCCTTCTTCCTAAGAGTCATGGCTGCTGGGTAGTGTTTTTTGCTTGAGTTGATGGTTTGCATTTTCTTTGTATGTTGGGCCGATTGGTTTACTTTTAAAATGCTTCAACCCTCACTACCATTGCATAATTTTGGATGGGTGTGACAATGGCGATATCAAATACACCTATGTGCCTAACATCTACATGCAAAAAAACAACTTTTTATGGAAAGATTACACATCACAAACTAAAGAAGCTATTGAAGTTGCATGATTCATGGGTGATGGAAGTGGTGAAGATGATTTTAGGGAAAAGGTTTGTTGAATTTAGTGAGGATTTTCGCATAAACTCTGATATTTCTTCTTGTTTTGTTGTTGGTTTGCTAGACATACATCTTCCAAAATCAATGGTCTTGGATATGGTGAGAAGGGTTTTTAGAACTAACCTTCTTGTGGGTGTTGAAGAAGTGGTGCTTCTAGCATAGCTTTGTGTTGGCATCCCTCATCCCAGGGAGCTTCATCTTCTTTTGGAATATGGGAAGAACCCTAAATGCCACTCCTTCCTACTAGATGTTTAGGGTGTTGGTGTGAATATAAATTCTTGTACCTAGTAATTTATCTCACTAGGTAATTAGGGTAATTATTCACATGTTAAGTTTGCTTAGGATATAAGATTTATTCTAGAAGTCTTAATTGTATTTTCTAGAACTTATCTTGTCTAGATTTTAATGTGTCATTCTTAGGTAGTGAGCTTTCTAGTCATCTCATGTCATAGGATTAAGACACATGTCACAATTATGTTCAATCCTATTCCTCACCTTTCCTATATAAGGAAGGTCATTGTACACTTTGTAACATAATTCATACCTCATCATCATTTTGATAGGTCTTATTATCAAGAAAGATCATATTCTTGCATACTCTTTTGTAGAAGGCTTTCATTATTTTTGCAGGTGGTCTTGGGTATTGAGATCATATTCAACTCTTACAAACAATGCCAAGTGTTGGTGACACTATGGCTAGGCTATTTAGGGTGAAAAATTTCTAAAGCACATTTTGGGGTACGAACCTAGATTGGCAACTACGAATGGGTTGGAGATTTCATGACCTATCTATGCAGAATGTTCATGCTAGCTCCCTGATCCTTAGCCTTTGTAAGTGTCTAATTTTTTGTTAAGGTTCACTCAGGTCATATTTTTTGGTTGTCTATGCGCTAGCCTTCTCCCCTTTGTGGGTGTGCTCAATGTTTCATGCTCTTGTGCTGGTTGGTTTTGGGTTCAATGTGGTGATTTGGGTTTTTTTGGCTCTAGGCAGTTAGGGCTTGGTGTGTGTATCATTTGTGCTAAAAATTCTCAGTGAGCTGCTAGTTTGATTTGCTCAGTATCATGGTGAGGAATACCTCATTCTAGTTGAATGGTTCCTTTTTGGCCTATTGGTGTGTGCTTTAATCATTCTATGCGCAATCTCCTTTGTATTCACAATTCTAGGTGGTTGGTTTTGACTATCTCTTGATTTAGGGCTTCTCAAAAGAAAAAAGTTGGGTAAGGGTTGGGTTGGCAAGTCCAATAAAATCAGAGAAGGGGTTTATTTTATAGATGATTGTAAAGCTTTCACAACCTTTTTCATAGTTAGGGAAAATCAAGCAATTGTGAAAATGCCACATTATGATGTAACTTTTCTGTTGAATCAATAAAAATATTTCTTACACATCAAAAAAATATTAAATAAGTTTATATTTAAAAATTATAATAAAATTTAATTTTTTTTGAAACATGATTATAAATAAAATATTGATAACCAATAATTATGATAATAATATAAAATATAATAAAATTCTCTATTTAATTTTTATTAAGATAGCTAATAGAATACTTCTTGAAATATATATTTCACTTGTGGGAGGCGAAGCATTGTCAAACATTCTGTAACGCACTCTAGTGTCCATGATATCCTCTTCTAGTTGATGGAGAAGCTTGCAATTGAGAAACACAGTTACTAAAAGCAAAAAGAATTTGACCTTATTGGCACTTGTAAGGAGGGAGACATGGGAACTCTCACCACAACATACGAGGAATTCCCTTAGCATTCAAGAAAAACCTATAACTGAGCCACTTCTAGGGAATATTTTTAGCTTACACTTGGAAATGCAATAACATATTAAAACATTTATAATTGCTTTAGAAAAAATGAAACATGATGATCAGCAAAGCAATGAGAAAAAATGTAAATCTTTTATCTTTCCATATGCTGAAAATAATCTCCACTTTGAAAGCATAATTGTAGTGTAGGAAAATGTATCCCTTGACATTTTCACACTTGTTTGGGCCCTCCCTACTAAAATTGGGCTTCTTTATGTCTTATTTGGTCCTATTTTTCATCCACAAGCCTTATTTAATGCATCTTTCTAAGGATAATCCTGACACATATCTAATAACCAATCATAATTTAATGATTTTGGGTTATGTTTCCTAGATTTAGTGATCTAGGACTCATACGCCACCTTGGGCATGTGGCTCCCACCTAAGTTTTGGTGCTTGATCTTGAATTTGGCATAGAACTTAACATTTCTTGAAATTTGTCTCCCAAGCCTAGTCTACTAGGACTCATGCGCCCCAACTAGCATATGAGTCCTGCTTAGCTTGGACCTATTTTAAATTCAAATTCTTGGCAGTATTTTATTCTCCTAGATCTGATGTCTGCTTGTAGTGTATTAATTTGGAGAAATTTGGTATAAACAAGTATAAATACAAGGTTATTTCACATAATTTATCCTATAAATTTAAGTTATGTTATGAAAATTCAAGTGAGAGCATTATAGAGAATTCAAGAGCATTCAAGAGTTGATTATCAATCATTGTGGAGCTATATTCAAGAATAAAGTATCATGTCAAAGTCATCATGCATCATGTTTATTTTTGAGCTAACATTTGTGTTGTAGGTTCTTATGATTCAAGCAAGCATTCAAGTCAAGATCCATAACATTCAATTAAGAATCATGATCTACATTCATGCTAGCCATTTCATACAATATTGCAGACTTTGTTACAAGAGTTTGGTGAATTGCAACATGGCATATTTGTTCATTCATCACTCCTTCATTCTATTTGATTTGATTTCAAGGTTTAATTACCAAAACGTGATTTGAGCAAGGAAAAATCGTATCCACTAATAAAAAAACATTTTTCCCTCTCTTTGATGTGTGATTTGAAAATTTAGGTTGAATATCCATTAAAGAGAAAGATTAGAGAAAGTTTTCAAAGTTGTCATCTTTCTTGCACGATTACAAAAAGTCACCTACAGGTCAAAATTCATAGTTTCAGACTTGGAGATCGGAGAGGAGAGAAGCTATAGAAAATCACTAGAGGATATCAAAGTTTCAAATCAACCTTGATACTAGGACTAAATTACCCCAACTAGCATATGAGTCCCAATATATCATTTTTCAGAGTTTCAAACTATAAATCTTGGTTTACCAGTTGCAGATTCTGATTTTTTCCTGAAACCCTAAACTGGGACTAAATCACCTCAATTGGCGTTTGAGTCCCAATATGCTTCAAAAGTCATAGTTTTAGAATTTCAGACCTTGTTTCAAGCATCTTCAATTTTCTAGGTACCCCTTTGTTCATTCATAGTTCATTATTCTAATTTTGAGTTTGATTTCCTAGGTTACATCTAGCTAGATTTACATATCATTTACATTTCTTTCTTTCTAAGCCTTTGCTTAGTGGTGAACCCCCTTTTGTCTTTAATCACACCCGTGAAGACCATCTTAACCCTAGTCCATTCCTCAATCAATTCAACTGATTAAGGGATCTTGGTTTGCTTTAATGAACTATAGTGAAATAAGATGTCCCTAATTGTTCCATCTCTCAAAAGGTGGATCCCTATTTCCTTGGTGTTCATTTTGGTGAACCTATCCTTTGGACACCTTATTTTTGATTTGGAGTGCAACATAGTCCTAGATCTAGTTTACAAATTAAATTTGTATTAGATTTTGCATTAGTTAATTTTCATTTAGGGCTTCTAAATATTGCATTAGTGAAAGTGCATATAGGTTGCATTTTTTCATCTTGCATCATTGAATTTCATTTGAAATCTATAATTGCACATAGTTTAGACAACATACAAGTTAGAAACCTTAACATTCACTCATAATTTGCTAAATTTAGTCTCAAAACCCTAATTTGGGACTGAATCACTCCTCTGGGCGATTTAGTCCCAATATAGGTTGTTTTACTAATTTTTGAGAATTTTGTGTTGACTATTTTTCAGCATTTGAACCCTTCAAAAAACCTAATTGGGACTCATTCGCCCCTTTGGGTGATTTAGTCCTATGTTAGATCTGAAACTACATTTTACAACTTTAAAAACCTTGTTTCTATGCTTTTGTTTGCTATTGTTAGATCTTTGTTTTAATTTAATGGGTTTCTATTTCATTCATTTCATTAGACCTAACTTAATTAGGTTCATTTCATGAATTGCTTAATTTCAAATTTGCATTTACAACATTTTATTTTTAGATTGTTGCATAGTGTAATCAACAAATTACCTTGTTTAGAATCTAAAAGTTGCATATACACATTACATTCTAGGTCATTACATTGCATTTCAACATTAACACATCACACATAATCCAACTAAGATAACTCTCACTTTGAAACATCCTGAATTTATTGATACAACTTGTAAGGAATATGAAGATTTGAAAGAACTGTTAGGAGTTTATGATGAGTCATCTACTCCCCCTACAAAACAAGGAGTCACTTGTGCTATTGTTAGTACTAAGCAAGTGAATGATGTTAACAATATTAATAATCAAGGAAATAAGTTTGTTGCTCCTCCTAACCCAAATTTGCAAATCTTTACCAACCCCATGCCAAATCATAATATTTCATTTGTCAAAGCTAGTGAAACTAAGAAGAATGATGTGATGAATGTTGACACGAATGATGAAAAAATGGATACTATTGAACATGGTCCTATGGATACTATTGAACAAGGTCCTATGGATACTGATAAACAAGGTCTTATGGATGATATGGTTGCATTGATTGAAACTCAACCTTGTAAGGGATGAACTAAAAAGCCTCTTAACATTGGTTTCTTATCTAAGGATATAATTAGACATGCACTTGATGGCGCTCTTTACATAGCCAACTAAATCAATGGCAAGCCCACTAAGGGGATATTAATTGATCCCGTCTTTGGAGAGAATGTGATCACCGAAGAATTCTTACTTGTGCATGCACTCTATCAAGAAACATATGGCAAATTGAAAGCATGGATACAAATACATAATGGTTTTGCTTCCCCTACGATGGGTTTGATCACCCTTCCTTTGAAAATTGGACTAAAATAATTATCGATGTCTCATTCTCCATCATCTCGATATTAGATCAATTACATGTGAAGCTTGGATATCCATGGCTACGCTCCATGGAAGCCATCTTGTTGGTTGTGCATAAATGCTTAATGTCTCCCTTTGACAATGAAATATTTTTTGTGCACCATAATGGCTTTAATCCTATGTCTTCATGTGGGAACTTCTCATTGGATTTCTTTTGGCCTGAGCCTATGGAACCTACTAAACCTTTCAAGGACTTCTTTTTCAAATCTTATCAAAGTTTTAAGGAAAAATTCATAGCAAAACTATCCCTTAGAAACACACCTCAACCCATGATTGAGCCACCTATCCTCGACAAAATCATGATAGAACCAAAAGACATTCCAAACAACCAAGACCAACCCAAGATAGATCCTATTCCTATTTCCTACAAAAGAATAAGAGATAACTAATTTTTTTTGTCATGCCTCCTAAGATAAAACAAGTTTATAGAGCTAAAGAGAAAGTGGTTGGAAGAACTCCTATGGTTCCTTCTATTCCTCCCTTTAGGGAAGAAAAGAAACCTATGGTTGATAAATCTGCTCCTACACAAACACAACTTGAAAATCGCACAAAAAGAAACATAAATGCTAGAGAGCATAGGAATAGACATCATGCTCTTGCTTGAAGGTTAAACGAAGAGAACAAAAATGAAAATCAACATCCAAAATTGACTGAAGTAATACGTGATGAGTCTCCCTCTTTGCCACAACAAAAAGATCCTATATCGCAACCACAATAAGAGCTAAATCCCTCTTTAGACATTACCATTTGACCTCCCATTGTGATTTAATTAGATGATGATGATGAGATTGCTAAAATTGATGAAGAAGTGCATAATGAGTTGAATACATTGTTTTCCTCTTCTATGAGCTTAAATGATAATTCTCTTAGGAAGAGTGTTGAACTTGGTGATGACCCTAGTTCGATAGTTATTGTTATCCCTTTGGCTAGTTGTCTACCTTCCATATACGATGAACCCGATTAGGATGCAGACGACCTGCTAATAGGTTGGCTTGCATGTTCCTTACTAGTCTTTTACATTATTTTCAGATTTTTCATGTTATGTGTGTGATTGTTTGTGCATAATGTGATCTTCCCATATTGTTATGTTTGATGCCCCTCTATCTTTGTGACATTCCTCTACTCGTATCTATGTTCTTCTCTATGTCATAAATCTTTATCTTTTCTTTGTCTTGTGTTTTCCTTTTGGGGATGATGCAAGGCATCAAGAAAGTTAGGTCTCTTCCATGTTGACCCAACATATTTTCTTCATTTTCACTCTCTTTATGTCATTCTTCTTATTACATGAGTATTTAGGGAATGATGATAGTTCCAAGTTCTCTAAAAATATTGTAGCAAAGGAATACTGACCCCAAATCGATGGATCTCTCATGTGTTTAGAGTTTCATTTTTGGGGCAACCCCTTTTCATGGCGTAGCTTCATTTGAAAACATATGACTTGGCATAGGGATTTCCATGTCTACTTTAAAGTAATTGATCACAACATGGTGCTTAGCAATTTCTTTAAAGTGAGGGTATACATTGGCATTATTCTTTTGCATTTTAATTTTAACTCATGTTTGATTGTGTAGTATTCTTACTTCATGCGATGCATCTTTATCTTTGTGGTGACATTGGGTGTGATGTCCCTCAAGAGTGTGATCTCTCTTAGCATATTATATTCCTCTTAGTGGCTAGATGTGACACACTACATCCCCTAAGTTGTGAATTTTCTATTCTTCAACTAGACCTCTCTTGAAGACATTAGGCTCAATGTTCCCTAAGTTAAGACCTTACACAAACTAAGCAGAACTCCTTTGAATGTACCTTACACTACCTTTTTCATTTACAATATCTATTATATGGCCACCTTGCATAACACACTTTTCTTTCCTATGGAGCTATCTTATTTGTTCATGGGTGTTAAGCATACGAAGCTTTGCTTGCCTCATGGATCATGTTGTTCATGTTTTGTCACTCCTTATCAAAGTTATTAGGAGGTATAGCTTTGGTATGGTTATTGTATGGGAGCCAAACTTTGGTGTGAATTTCCCTTCCCACTTGCTTGTCTATGTGAGCACATACTGGCTATGTGTGTATGTGTCTCACTAGGGGTTCACCTAGTTGATTGCTTGAGGTTCCACTAGCCCGTGTGAGAGTTTCTTTGGTTTGCATAGTGGACAATGTGTTCCACTTGTAAATTTTTTTTGGACAAACAACTTAGATCTGATCCACATCATGCTAGAAAAATGGTCAAGGCTTGACCCACCCCTTTTCTTTTTCTTGCGTCTTTTATCTTTGGCAGTGTATGCTTATGCCTTTTTGCTACTCCTTATATTATTCGTATGTGTGTTCTTTTATGTCTATGTTGGATTTCAATGGGATCTTGATCCTAGGGGCTTGTGCAACCCTCTTGATCATTGTTATCCTGTATCACTAGTATTGGTACACTTAGACCCCTCTTGATGCAATTTTTTCTACTTTAGTGTGAGTTTGAAGCAAGTTCCTCCTCTCATTAAAGTGGGGGCTAAATGTAGTGTAGGAAAATGTATCTCTTTACATTTTCACACTTTTGTGGGCCCTCCCTACTAAAATTGGGCTTCTTTATTCCTTATTTGGTCTCATTTTGCATCCACAAGCCTTATTTAATGCATCTTTCCAAGGATAATCTTGACACATATCTAATAACCAATCATATTTTAATGATTTTGGGTTATGTGTCCTAGATTTATTGATTTGGGACTCATACGCCACCTTGGGTGTGTGGGTCCCACCTAAGTTCTAGGGCTTGATCCCAAATTTGGCATAAAACTTAGCATTTCTTGAAATTTGTGTCCCAATCCTAGCCTACTAGGACTCATATGCCCCAACTAGCCTATGAGTCTCGCTTAGCTCAAGGACTTATTTTAATTCAATTTTTTGGTGGGATTTTACTCTCCTAGATTTGATGTTAGCTTGTAGTGTTGTAATTTCAAGAAATTTGGCATAAACAAGTATAAATACAAGGAACTATTTCACATAATTTCTCCTAGAAATTTAGGTGATCTTATGAGCATTCAAGTGGGGGAATTACAAAGCATTCAAGAACATTCAAGAGCTGATTATCAAACATTTTGGAGCTATATTCAAGAATCAAGCATCATGTCAAAGTCATCATGCATCATGTTTGTTTTTGAGCTAACATTTGTGATGTAGGTTCTTATGATTCTTGGAGCAAGCATTCAAGTCAAGATCCATAACATTCAATCAAGGATCGAGATCTACATTCATGCTGTCCATTTCATACAAGATTCCAACCTTTGTTACAAGGCTTTGGTGAGTTGCAACATAGAATATTTTTTCATTCATCGCTCATTCATTCTATTTGATTTTATTTCAAGGTTTGAAATTATCAAAATGAGGGTTGACCAAGGTAAACTTGTATCCAATAAAAAAACTACATTTTCCCCTCTCTTTGATGTGTGATTTGTAGATTTAGGTTGAAGATCAATTGAAGAGAAAGATTGGAAAAAGTTGTCAAAGTTGTCATCTTTCTTGCATGATTATGGAACGTCACCTATAGGTCAGAATTCAGAGTTTTAGACTTGGAGATTGGAGAGGAGAGAAGCTACAGAAGATCACTAGAGGATGTCAGAGTTTCATATCATCCCTGATACTAGGAATAAATCACCCCAACTAGCATATGAGTCCCAATATACCAGTTTTTGAATTTCTTTGTAGATCTTGGTTTACTAATTACAAATTCCAGTTTCGGCCCAAAACCCTAAACTGGGACTAAATCGCCCCAACTAGCATATGAATCCCAGTATGCTTCAAAATTCATAATTTTAGGATTGTAAACCTTGTTTCAACCATCTTCATTTTTCCAGGTGACCCTCTATTCATTCACAGATCATTATTTTGATTTTGAGTTTGATTTCCTAGATTACATAGATAGATTTGCATATCATTTACATTTCTTTCTTTCTAAGCCTTTTCTTAGTGGTGAACCCCCTTTTGTCTTTAATCATATACATTGTGTAGGGTCAAGGAGGTGGTCCAGATATTCCCACATTCATGGTCACAATAATCAACACATTCCTATCTAAATGTAAGCCACAAAACATTCATCTACATTGTGGGTCGTTTGCATCATTGGATTTGGTGGAACCTCAAGATTTGAAGCACATTTTTTATGATGATCAAGCCTCGACAATTATGGAAGACCTATGGATCCATTTGATGCCATTTATTTTACATACACCAATACTTATGTACCATTTGAGTGTTAAATCTTTCTAGTTCATTTAATCTCACTACCTCCATGTTTAATGCCCTATGGTTGGCAAAGGATATTTTTCCTTGCATTATTGGTTTAAAAATAAGCAGCATACTTGATTATTCTATTTCCTTGATTTATGGTACAATGAAATTAAAGTTTTTCTAAATTATATGAAGCCCCTATATTCAATATTAGGTAATTTTGTATTGTTTAGAAAGTATATCTCTCTTAGAATTAACACTCGGATGGTTACTATTTCCAACTTGGTCAACTACGTGAGTAGGATGGTGAACATTGATGTGTAATCTTCATTATGAGTTTGAGTGATTGTTATATCTAGTTAAACCACTTATCCATATAATACAATACAATTTTTAAAACATAGATTGATTTATTATTATTTTAAAGATTTCTTAAATTTCAATGAGAGTGAGTCTAGTGGTGAATACATAACATTACAAAACAAATGAATATGGAAAATATAAAATATTTATTGAAAATAGTTAATCTTTATCCAACAAATATTTAGTTGGTTAGTTCCATTTCAATTATTATATATATAAAAATATATACAATATCAATCTAATAAAGTGGAAAAAAACTAATTAAATGAAAAAAAGGAACTGATTAAAATACAATTTAAAAAAAGAAAAGAAAGAGAAAATAGAGGTTGAAATTAAGTTTTCTTATATAATGAAAAATATATCATAAACTAGCCCGCACGGGTAGCAGAGTTGGCTTGGGTATTGGGTTTTCTCCCCATTGGTCTCAGGTTTGACTCTCTTCCGGGTTTAAGAGGTGGGAAACCCTTGTTGTAAAGAAAAAATTCATAAATTGATATTTATTCATAAAAAATTATATATCTAACTATATTCTTATTTTTTATTACCCTTTTAAATACTTTTTTAAATAAATAACTACTTAAAATTTATAATTTAAAATAACTACTTAAAACAAATTAATAAAAAACAATCAAACCTCTTAAATGTACAAAATAGAGTGCTAAACAAAGTAAACTAAACAAGGGAATAGGTCCATAGCCTTAGTGATTGAAATTTTTTTAGGGTCCCCATCAAATTGATAAGTCCCTCTAATTATGTTTAATCAACAAATATATTTAGTTTTTATGGGTTGTGAAAGCATAGTAAGGAATATATTTTTAATGTATCTACAATCAAGTCCAATTCCTCATTTTGGAGCACAATTCTGGATCTTGTCCTGAATCCTATGCAACCCTTGGTACACCTGGAACACCCTTGGTGCTCCCCTTGGACACCTTGTCCTACTCCCTTAGACACCCTATCCTCTCCATCCTAGCCCCACTTTGAATCTGGAACACTAGAAGACTGAAGTGGAATGCCCCTGGACTAAACACCCTGTCCATCCTAGTACTGGAATGCCCTTGGGCTACCCCAATGGAACACCCCTTTCTGGTCTTGGTGCACCCCACTAGAACTGGTACACACCAGAGGACTGCACACCCCCTCTCAGAACATGCACCTTGTTATATCCTCCCAATAGTTATAACAAAGAGGAATGAGGACAACCATATGGCTAGATTACCTATTCCCATTATTGAAATATATTAATTAAATCTAGTTACATAAATGCTACTTGCTATAAGTGGAATTTAGATTAATCAAACAATCATACAATCATCATCTATCATTTTCATGCTATGATGAAATATTACTTATACAAAACATTGTTATTATTATAATAAGAATTTGATTAAGAAAATTAAAATAAAGATAATATAAAAAAAGAGATAAATATATGCACATCTTTTTATATATATTAAATTGTTTAAATTAATTATAATTTATAAAAACATTAATCTTTGTATTAATATTAATATTAATTCAAGTAATGAAAAAGCTACAGGTATAATTATACACAATGAATTTAGTATCTTATAGTGAAATTAATTAATGTGAAAATTACAGCGTTTAGAAGACAAAGGAGGATGCATAATGCATAACTTTTATATTAGGGAACTTGATTCCTGCTGTAGACACCGAAATCTGGTTTTTAGCCTGCGACTTCTATATTCTTCATATTTCATATTCTTCATGGTTATGATTAAATAATGTCAATTATTTAATTGATTCATCTTCTATTAATTCTTCTATTAATTAAATAATCTTAATTATTTAATTAATTCACACTTTTCTTTATTCTATCTGATTAATTAAATAAACGCTTTTTATTTAATTATCTTACTAATTAACCTTATCTTCTTGTCAAATTAAATAAATTCCTATTTAATTTATTCTTATCATATTTCAACTATAATTAAATAAATTCATTATTTATTTAATTATTCATTTAAAATCCCTTCATCATTTAATTAAATAAATATTATTTATTTAATTATTCTTCAAATATCGAAGTCTTGAATTAAATGAATTATTTAATTCATTAATTCTATTTTAACACATTCTTCTATATTTTAGATAATTATGTGAGTTATCTAAGTATTCACTTTTACTCGACTCGACATCTATTTTAATTGCTCAGTTAACTCTTCATTTGATGTCTGAGTGGCTGTCTCGAGTAATCTCTTCGTCAAATCATGCAATCCTCCAGTTCTAACTCATTTGCGTGTACATGCATATTAATTAAATATTCTTATTTAATTAATTAAATGTTGTGCATGCATTCGAACACTGAGTCATTATAATCAATCTTCATCTTTGTCATGCAAAGATATTTCTTATGTTTTCGAATGTCGAACTCAAGATTAAATCATTTATTTAATCTTTAATTCTATTTCTAATTCGAATCACTTATGTCACTTCTATCAGTTATCTAATTGCATGTCTAATCAGTCAATCTCAACCATCCGTTAATCATTCGATCTTGACCTGTCATTCGAATAATCAATTTTCTATAAATTGATTTGTCATTCTTCATTTCAATCTCTCATGAAATCTTATGACTTTTGAGAGCACTCAATCTTGAATCTTCGATATTTTGCTAATCACTATCTTAGGCTATACTTGCACGAACTTGAAAATCTGAGGGCAATTATGCTACACAAGCAAAATGGAGAAGGGCAATTGAGATGAATCATGGAAATACGTTTGGAATTGGTGAGATTGTTCTAGTTTTAATTACGTTTTTACTTTCCCATGTTCTTTGTTGCTTAATGAATGAATTTGCATTTTAGATTTAGTATTGTATGCATGTGTGCTTCTAATCTTCTTCTGTTGTCTATTGTGTAAAAAGCCCTTTTCATTTTCAGCGTTACATTTTGGTGAACTTGATGTGAAGACACCATCTTCGCGGATCTGTGGACATTTTATTTTCATTTTTGCAGGTTTTTCATACGGAATGATGCATGTGAAGTTTTTTGCACCACAATTGACTTTCTGAACTGCATTTGACAGAAAAATGACACAATTGAAGTTTCTGAACCGCAAATGATTTCCTGAGCCGCAACTGAAAAATAAACGATGCATCTGACTGGTGATGAAACAATGCAATTGACTGGTAAAATTTTATTTTCGTTTCCCGCAATCTAAAATTTTCAATTTATTTTTGTGTTACTGATATCTTATTTTCAGCGTGTGGCCTTTTTAGAGTTAACAAGCTTTTTGCAAGATGATTGACGAAGAGAATATTAAAAATTACTAATTAGTTTTTCTGCAGGACGTTTGTCGAAGACCCTAGTTAAATTTAAAACTGATTGTTTGGTAGCGTAGAAAATCTTTCGTTTGGATTAAAATTAACAAGTGTCTAATGTGTTTGGTGCAAAAGCACAAGTTTGGTCACCCTTACGACTTGGTACACTGAAGTATCCTCTCCCCTTGCGCATCCATGTGATCCTGGGTGTAAGAGAAATGGTTACCAACTCTAGAACTTGAGCCTATTCTGGTGGGAAAAAGTACTCACCCCAGGACGACTCAGATCGGTAGCACCCTGAACCCGAGGGACTTCCAGCCAGTATATAAAAGTGTGTTCTTGGGGAAACCCCAAGAATCATGAGTGTGGTTTCGACAAGATGGATCTGAAAGGGGACTCGTGCCGTATGGATCACACCCCACAAATGGAATGCCCAAATTAAACACCTTTTTGTTGTAAAGACCAACCTATTTGTGGCCGTTGCTTGGTATTAGTGCAGGGTACAGTATCATGCCCAAAGATACTCACTATTGATCCCATTGAGTAGAGATAGCAGTTCTTGGGAGGTCATTGCCCAAAGAATTCAGAATTGGTGTGCTCGAAAGATGTTAATGAGTCGTGGAGGGGAGCCAATGCCACC
>VDFB02321470.1:18126-43076 GCA_007258455.2 Sequoia sempervirens | reverse complement strand
TGAGAAACTCATCACATTTGATAGAAACACACAAAGGTTGCACTTGATATTTAAGCTCACACTTGCTTCTTAGAAATCTATGCACTTGACAAATTTCAGGCCTCAATTGATAAATATGGCCACTTTTGATCATAGTCTGACACTTTTTCTTATAAAATATCATCATTGCTTTGTCTTGTTGATAATAAAAAAAAAAACCAAAGCTACTTATAGGATCCTTGTTCAAACAAAAAAATTGGAAACCCAGATAATTGATATAGTCTTTCATCTATCTTCACATTTCATCCTACTTTTGGAAATCAGAATCAAAACAAACAAACCTAGATTATTCCCTCACTCGCACTTCTATGATATCAACAATTACTTGGGAGTCACAAATAGTTCAAGTAAGCTTTTTTTCAACATATCCTCTAGAAGGAGAAGTGAAATATCAATCCAAGTCTTTTAGTATTTTGACTCCTAAAGATAGTGCCACCTCCAAACAACACTCAAACCTTAGGGTCTTGAGCTTCATAACAAACCATATCAAAACATCCATACTTATACCATATGAACATTTCACATTCGACTGCACCCATTGAATAACCAAACCTTGTAGAACCAATCCTCCAACCAAGTATCACATATATTGAAGGTGAACAAACTGATACATTAGTAGTTTAAGAACCTTCATATTTGAGAAGAACAAAATACCCAACTTGTGGAGAAATGTAGCGAACATCTTAGATAAAGAGGAAGAGAAAGTAGACCTAGCAACTAGAAGACCTATGTTAGCACCTCCTGCATGGCAATAGATATACACCCTTCATGATCTTTGGGAAGAGAAAAATTCTTAAGAGGAAATCCATATTGCAACTTTCAAAGAACTATCATACTCTAATGTTTTCCAAAGGGTACATCTTGAGAAGATACTACATCCATCAAAATTGACTAGACCATTTCTATTTATGCTTTTCAATGGGCCAACCATCCTTACATATTCAATAGAAAATCCAAAAAAACAAAATAATTTTGTATTCCATAGCTAGGAGTCACAAGAACACTCATAAAAATTTGACAGTTGTTTATGACAACTATGATATCACAACATAGGAAGAACATGGAATCATAAAATAATAACGCCAGCATCCCACCAACAATGTAACCCACCAATGCATCATTAGGGAAACCTTTAGTATAGTTTGACAAAACAAGGAATGCCACAGGGCACCCTTCCTAGTTCATCCCACCAACAAGGTAACCCACCAATGCAACATCAAGGAAACATTTAGTATAGTTCAACCCCATAAGGAATGCCACAAGGTACCCTTCCTAATTCATCCCACCAACCAGGTAACCTACCAAAGCACATCAAGGAAACCTTTAATATAGTATGTCCCAAAAACAAGGTGTGTTGTAGGGCACCCTTCTTCAGTCATCCCATCAAGAAGGTAACCCACCAATGCATCATCAGGGAAACCTTCAATATAGTCCATCCTAGAAACAAGGTGTGCCACATGTCACCCTTCTCCAATCATCCCATCAGTAAGGTAATCCACTAACACATCATTAGAGAAACCTTCGACATAGTTCGCACCAACAACAAGGTGTATCACAAGGTACCTTTCCCAATTCATCCTACCAACAAGGTGTCCTTCTAATGTATCAACAAGGTAACCTTCAGTATACCTCATCCCAACAATAAGGAGCTAACCCTCCTTACACATAACAAGGACCTAACTTGCACTATGTTCAAAACAACTACCAAGGGTCAATACCTCCATTTTATCCAAATTATGACCAAAAAAATGTTGTGGGACAACAAGGTTATTACACAAAGGACTCGCAAACAAATATACTAAAAATAGAGATGGAACTAAAACTAGAAGTCATCACCCAATAGATAATAGATATGCAAGTAGGGGAAACAAAGAAGACCTACACCCTTCAAGAAATATGTCCATTCCCATTCAATCACTCCATCACTACACTACCTTTTCTAAAAAACTTTGAAATACCTAATTTTGACAAGCACAAAGGAAGAGGAGATCTAGTAGAGCACATACGAGACTTCTCAGTGTCATGTATGGAAGTAAAAAACAATGATGCTTATCTCATGAGGCTCTTTCCATGCAGCCTTACAGGTCATGCTATGTTGTGGTTTCCCATCTATCACAAGGAATTAAAACCTTCAACAAACTATCTAGCAAGTTTATAAGCCACTTCTCCTTCAACATAAAGCAAGACGTCACCATCATTTATTTATCCAAAATTAAGCAAATTCAAGGAGATTCTTTTACCTCCTATCTATAATGATGGAGACATAAAGCTAGTTGATGCAAATGGCACATTCCTGACAAGGAATTGGTAGATATCTTCATCACAAATGTCCTATCTAAGATCAAATACCAACTTACAATGTTGTGTACTAAAAATTTTGAAGAAGCCATTGAGAAGAGACTGCACATAGAAAGCACCCTCATAGCAAGAGGGGTGATCAAGATAAACAACCCAAAAAACAATCCTTCTAGTTGAAACAAGAAACCTAAAGTCTGGGAAAAAAACAAGAATGTTACAAATGATGGGGTAGTTGATGCTAGAGAACTATGGAATGTGCAAAACACATCTCAAAACAAATTGCAGCTACCACAAATGACCTATGTTCCAAATAGCATACAAAACAACCAACTTACCTATCCCGAGAACAATCAGGTTGTCTAGCAACAAACAAATCAAGGAGGGGAACAAAGGAAATATGATCAACCCATGAGGAAGTTCACAATACTAGGTGAGTCACTTGAGTTAGTCATGTGAAATCTAGTACAACAAAACCTCATAAAACTTAATGATCACCCAAACTATGAGGAACCTAGCTTCAAGACACCATGGTATAACTAGAAAGACATGCAATTCATGATAGGGACCTGACAAATTGTGAGCTCAAACACCTCATTCAAGACTTGTGTTAGAACTATGTTAGAACTATAAAATTTTGAAAATTTTATAGTTGTTTATATCCATGAGTTTCTAGATAAGTCCTTACCATAAGCACAAGAGTCCTTTCTTCAAAATATTTTTTCCCATACTTTGTCATGTGGTCCCATAGAATCTATCTAATTTTTAATATTTCAATGTATAATTCATATTGGCAAGAGATGGTAAGGGTCTCCTCAATCCATAAAGCATTTTCTACTCATGTGTCTTTTGTAGTCTATCAGCAAGAGACTAGGATTGTCTTACTAACAAAATTTCATTTGGTAATACATGTCAGGTAGAGATAATTCATTGTCTTGGCAACAGAAAGATCCTATCGGCAAGAAAGTCATCATCGAAATAAGTCATATCGAACTTATATATGTCTTACCGATCGGTGCACAAGGAAACATATCGGCTAGACTAAAAGATATAGGAATGAAGTCTTATAGCATTCATCCAATCTTGCTGATAAAGCAGAAGGAGATTCTATCGATGATTATCAGGATGAAGTCAGTGAGTCCTGCCGACCCATATTTCACACTGACAGGATTATGCTAGTAAACGAGTCAACAATATGTATTGATTATCGGTGAGACTTATTTCATCGGAGAAAGATATGAAAGTCACACCGAGTGTTGTTTCATCAGTGAGAAAGTAGTTATGTCACAGTGACTAGAAAATACACCAAGGGATATATCTCGATGAGATACAAAGTAATCTATGGAACATCTGCCCGACTCAAAATGTCACAGCGATATACATAAGAATGAGAGGATAACTGTTGGTGAGACTCCAAATATCGATGAGACTACGGGAAATTAAAGCGATATATAGTTTCTGATAGTTGGAGAGACTCGAAGTGTCGGGGAGACTACACAATGTTTTGACGAATGTTTTAATGAACGTTGGAAAAGCTATCACCCAAGATTTTAAAATGTCTTACCAACAATAGTATATGATGTGAGAGTGAGAGTTTCAAAAAATGACTTACTGTACTCATGTTTCAGCTAACACATTAATGGCACAATGGAGCATAATAAGGAAAATTCAATTGTAAACGTTAGTGTGGAATTGATAGCGGAAGAATCAGAAGGGGAGGACGAAGAACCAGGGCATTCTTTAACTCCAAAGGTTTCAAGCAAAATACAGTAATTCTTGTGCCTTAGTTCCTCTAATTTTGACTTCTATAACGTCTGAGGAATGGAATGCCCCAACTCAGGAAAATCAAAAAGTAGAAAACATGGTGAAAGCAGTCAGCCTAAAGGAAAGAAACAAAAAACTGAAATAGAACATGAGGGCACTAAATGAAGATTAAATCAAGACCTCATTGGCCAACTACCTAGCTCTTGACCTCAAGCCAGACAATCTGCAAAACTTAGGGTAGAAATAGATGAGTTGGATGATAAATGTAAACTCATAGGAGATGTTTGGACTTCAATAAGAGGGTATGAGTTGTTTAGCTTTCACTATTATCGAAGAAATCATTTTGAACTAGTATGCAACCCATGGAAGCTTAATTTGGGAAAACTAGTGTGCCCTAATGTATTTTTCAATGCAGAATTGGTAAAATTGTTGGTTGCCCATTATAATTCAAAACTCAAGGCTATATGTGACCCATCTAGGAAACCATTAATACACTTATTAGAAGATGCAATAGGGGAGGTTTTCAATTTGGAAGGGGTTTGCAATGAAAAAATCATATGTGAAGAATTGGAAATGGAGTTCGAGAGAATGGACACAATTTATAAGGGTTGGAGGTTTCCAATTCACAAGATTAGATAGGGTGGAAAACCAGTTCTTCTACAGGATAGTGATGGACCTCCTTTTCATGTTGACCTATTTGAACCCTATTTGAAGTATACTTATTTCTTGGTAGGCCAAGTATTGGGAATGGAAGTCACTAAGTATATGTTAATTATTCCTATGATAATTTCAGCAGATATCCAGTACCACAACTCTAGACCATTTGATTATGCCTCATACATTTTGAAGGGGCTTGATTATGGATTGATGGCAATAAAGGGCAGAGCTTCTATCTTACATCTCAATCATTATTCATTCTTGATACATGTAGTGTTATATTTTGGACAGGAGTTAAGACTGTGGCCTCAGGAGATGAGAATTTCCCAATTTGATAAGGAAGGCATGACATTACCTGTCCAATTATGGATGGTTGTCTGGGATAGTAGGTTTACTAATTCTAGTTTTGTTCACTTTGAGGAGTATTTTGTGAAGAAATTGTACAAATTGTATAATCATCCATGTGATTATTCTTTATCTGAAGAGATAAAGAGGTTTCTTCGGCCAAAGGATTTCAATGGGCCAATTAGTCATAAGTAGGGGGATTGGTATTGTTTGGAGGGTGCTACCATGATTAGGGTTTATGGATTTGAAGATGCCCCATTCATTTTTCCTAAAATAGTCCCAGACATAATTGCATATTTGGAAATTTTTAGATAGATGGAGTATTCCAGTGTTATTTATTTTAGCTCCTTTGGAAAGTACGATTTCATGCCCAGTACATTATTCTTCAGTGATTTTATTGTATTAGCCAAGAAAGGATATAATTTGATCCTTGATAAGCTACTGCAGTACAATATGAAAAGAGGACCACCTAGAAATAATTTTGATTGAGAGGGGTACATCAATTCTGCTAAAATGAGGATAAAGTTTGGAGGGTATCAACATGTTCCCTATCAATTTGATGATATCATCCAGAATTTGGAAGCTGAAGAAGCATAGATAGTGGTTGAAAGATATAATCAAGGGTTGCAAGATACAGAGTTATTGTCCTCTGGGGAGGAGGCATCTGAGAATAATGTGCTACAAAACCAACCAAGTAAGATTTCAAGATTGAGAACTCAGCCTTACACTTACCCTACTAGAGAATTGAGTGTTGAAGGGAATGTAGATGCAGATGCAAGGCATGTAGAGTATAGATCATTTGTATCAGATGATGAATTTGTAAAATCTCTAGAGTTTAAGGCATTCCTATACAAACAAAAGGGAAAAGAAATAATAGAAAGGGTTGACAATATCACATCAGGTAATGAAGAGAAATTACTGAATGACTTAAAGATGTGTGTGGACAAGGAGATGGTAGGTATGACCCCTAAAAAAGGGGAGGAAAATGTTGGAAAATGTCGGTGTTATGATTTTTCCTGGGTTAGATCTCAATTCTGCACTTGTTTTTGATAGTTTCTTGGAAGATAGTAATGCTACACACAAGCTTAGCCCAGAAAAGGTGAAAAAAGTATATGCAGGGTCAAAGTACAATCTAGATGAAGGGTCATTGATGATTTGGGATTTATATCCACCTCACAGAAAATCAGTTATCATTGATACTAAGAAAGCATTTGGGCATGTTATGAATTTAAAGATTAGAGAGGTTGATCCTATGGCAACTGTAGAAATTGGAATCAATGTTGCAAAATTAAACAAAGCCCAAATTCAGATGTTAATTAAGGAGAGGGAAATTTACAAAATGAATAATGAGAGGATGTTGAGAGAAAATGACCACCTAAAAGATTTGTTAGGTGTTACAATGAAATCAACCAAGTTGCTCACTCATGGTGAAAGTTCACAGTCAAAAGATCATTGGGAAGGATCAAGTGCTTATTCTCAAGGGAAATATCATGCACTTGATGGTTAAGAAAAGATAGGCCATCCTAACAACTTGGTTCAATAAGCTCTAGGGAAAAAATTCACATAATTTTTCTACATTGAAAGAACATGAAAGAATAGATGGAAGGATTCTAGAGAAGTTTCAAGAAATAAACCAGAGGGATGTTTCTAATAATGTAGCAATTGAAGCTGCAAATCATTTTGTGAATAAGCACCAAGACTTCTCTGAAGAATTGTGAGGGGATGCGTAGGGATTGATAAATGCCACCAGGAAAGGATTGACTACATTCTTTGATGATAAAGGAGAATTAAAAGAAATGACAAGATGGAAAAGTGAAAGTGAGTCCATACTCCAAGAAATTCTGAAGATAGCTATTGTGGAAGACACAACATTGGATGAGGCATGCGAATAGAATGAGAAGATGGTAAGAATGGAGATCAAAATCCAGAACACAGTAGGAGATGTAGATACACATGAACGCCAAGATTACTTGGATCACTTGTCTAAGATTCATTTATGGCTTAACAGAGCTTGATTTTCTTTTAATCTATTATTGTTTTAACATATGACATTTCTGAAAGGATGCGTCCTTTCAAGTATTTGATGTATAAATATTTGTTTTGGTAGCCAAACAGAAGATAATAGAAGATAGAGGATAGAAGAAAGATACAATAGATTACAATGTTTTATAAATATGAGACTATGATGCATGTTTAAAACTATGGAGATATCAATGAGAATCATTTGATGTGGTGTCGTATTTCTAGTATCAATTGTTTGTTGTGTTCATTGAAAGTATTATTGAAGTTGTCTCCAAAGTTGATGTTTTCTGGTTATTTAAATTGATATAACAAGTTTATATTCAGTTTAGCGGTGCACATTTGTTGTATCTGTACAGTTGATTAATTGGTTCTTTCAAGAAAATATTAAATCCTTTTAGTTGATCATAGTAATTATGGAATTTCATTTGGATCATTAAGAAGAACTTGGTAATCATATTCTTGCATGTTTATACAAGTTATAAACTCAAATTATATGTCGAACAATTAGAATACTTGCCAGAAAGAAGTTACTCATTTTAGATCTCTTTTGACTCCGCATACCCAATAAGGCACTAGTCTCCACATTTTCATTATTTTAGTTTCACTCATTATTCACATCTATTAACTGAACATATTAGGTTTTAGCTTTGATATTATTATATAATCTATACCAAATCACATTCTATTTATCCACTCCCATTTTCCATTGTGGGTAAAATACTTTAGGAAATAAACATAAGTCAAGTCTACCTCATTCATATAGGTATACCTACCTAGGTCTAGTAGCACCTAAAGAGAAGAAGTTGAAACCATTTAAAACCTTTTTGTTACCTTGAAATGTACCAAGAGATTGGCAACCTCTTGAGGCACTTTTCTTGTGTTTTGAGAGCTAACAACCCCCTGAGAACTATACCCCTCCCATCCATTTTTCTTTCCTGCCCTACTTAGAGGAAAGAAGAAGGCTAATGTCGTTTGTGAGAAATGCATAACGGAGTAGCTCCCTAACTAGGAAGGAAGGAAGACTAGTCTACTTAGTGAGGGATGGCCCAACTAGAAGTAATGAGTTCTAATGGAACGACCCCACCCACATAGTTGTAGTTTCACTATCTAGTTCATTGCTAGTCGATGTTGGTGTTAACTCATTATTAGAAAGTGAGGAGTCTCTTCTCGATCCATCTAGAATACTTTATTGTTTCGCTGGATAGAGATAGCTCCCTCCTTTGTTTCCCCTCTTTCTTGTCCTAACTATAGTTAATTTGATCCCTCCTTATAATAGTTGTCTACTCCCTCCCTCCCTTCCATAGTAGTTGACCTTTCCTCACCCCTAGTTGGTTCCTATATTGATTACAAGATGGCATGCCTTCACCCTTGCACGGCTGGATTGTTCGGATCCCCCACTTAGTTAAGGAATTGATTTCTTTCCTAATGAACCAAAGAAGTTGGGTTGTTGACTAGATAGCCATCTTTTCCTCCCATAGGGGGTACTAAACTCTATTCCAAAAGGAAGGAAGGAAGTAATGAGTTAACAAGGATAGCTATAGTTGTTAACAAGGATGGTCCAGCTAATATAAATAGGGGTCCCTCGAGCTATTACAAAGAAACTCTTGCCTCCAAAATTCCCCCTCCTTATTATAGTTGTTCAACTAGAAGTAAACGTCGACTGGATCCTACCTCTCTCAAGAAATGAATGAGGAGCATACTTGAGCATGCTTTCATTTTCTATCTTGGTGAACTCCCACTCCTGCCAGAAATAATAGCTAGTCCTCAGTTGGACCATCCTTTGTTACTTCCATTCGGTGAACCATGGGAGTTTATTGAGAAGGTTCCCACGACAGTTGAGACTGAGGGTGAACCTGGTGAAAAGGATGGCTCGTTTGACTCCCCAGGAATTTATCTATATTTTTTAGTTGACTCTCGAAACCTCACTCCTCACTCTATTGGGATAGTTCAACTGGTGGCTTGATAGGGGTGGTAGGATAGCTAATACATTTAGTTAGGTCCCCCTGGATGGAAGATTTAGGGAGGGAGTAGACTAGTTAACTCTAGTGGTGGCTGGATGGAACTCTTTCTCAAAAGGATGTTGGATTGTTTCTATCTGGTTACCTAGTTGTTACCAAGGTTAGTCCTTCATTCAGTCAAGTAGTTATTGGATAGGTTGAACATTCTTTCTTTCCTACCTACCTGAGCATGATTTCATTCCGATAATTAGAATTCAAAAACTAGAATAAGGAGGGCAACCTTTCTCACTAGATGTTTGGATAGACTTTCTTTGATTCCCTCCAGTGCACTAATGAACTTTCTTTGATTCTCTAGTAGGGTGGATGGATAGAGAGATTTTTTTATTTTCTTAGCTTTGGCCTTAGCTCTAGTAGTTCAGGATGGAACTCCAACTATAGAAAAGGGGGAGAAATTATAGTTGGAGAGAGAATTAACTCACAAGGGAGGGAGGGAATTATAGTTCGGTTGGGAGGACTAGACTAGCTATTATTTCAACTATACTAAGGAGGGAAACTAGAAGGTAGGTCACATGGGAAGAGTGCATCTCAAGTGGGAGGGAATCATCATTCACTGACCATATATTCCTTAGGTTGGTTCTTGCATTAATGATTCACCACCAGAAAATGAGAAGTTGGATTGTTCAGCTCCGGAGGCAGTGAGTAGACTAGGTGGGAGGCATTAAACCTTCTGATACCATGAAGGAAAGGAATATATGGTCAGTACGGTTGGAAATAGGTTCAATCAGTAGGAAAGAAGGAAGTCAGGTTCCTAGAGAGAAGTTAACACGGGCCTTCATTCACCTTGGGTATAAAATTATCTATGGATAACCGACATCAACTACTCTTATTGGGGTAGCTATAATCCCTCCCACCCTGCAGGAGCACCCTTGGTTCAAGATGAAGGGGACCCCCTGAATAACTATACCTTCCAACTGGTCTCAAGTTATAATCCATCCCTCACCCCTATAACTATCTATAATAAGGTAACCAGATACCCTAGCATCAATCTGCATTCCACTCCTTTCTCTTGAGAATGCTTTTATTTGCTTTGGTCTAAGGCAAGTTTGTTTTGATTGGCCGATGCCTTCTCGCCTAACTCTTTATGTCCTACCACCTCCTCCTCCCTCCACTTTCTTTCTGTCTAGCCTAACAACCTTTCTCTTTGTCCAATTGCTTTGTCTTTCTATCTGGAAGGAAGGAAGGAAGACTAGTCTACTTAGTGAGGGATGGCCTAATTAACTATTCTTGACTGGAGCTACTCCTACATGGGAGGACAAGCTTCACTTCCCTTCAACTACAATCTAGGGGTGATGGATTAGTTACTCGAGCTACCTTCCCTCCCTCCCATCAAGAACTTTTGAACTTGAGAGTTCAATATAGTATTATCCTCCACCCCAGGCTATAGTTGGATGGATAGAGAGATTGAAGGGAGGGAGGTGAACTAATCTAGCTCTAGTTCAATTAGTAGGAAGGAAGGGCCCCCACTGCTTACTCTCCACCCACTTAATTAATCAACCTGCTAGCAATATAATAAACCTTCCTACTAGAATCCTGACCCCCCAACCCCCCTCTCTCTATAGTTCCTCCCACCCACCCCGATGCTACTACAATTCCCACCTAACCCCACTATAGTTGCTTGGAGGTAGATGCCATTTGGGAATTCTAGTTCTATCGCCTCCCACCATGCATGAGGGAGGGCCCCTAAAATTCTATGGTAGTTGCCACTACAATTCCCACCTAACCCCACTATAGTTTCTTGGAGGTAGATTCCACTACAATTCCCACCCAACTCATTTTTCTATAGCCTCCCACCCACCCCTAGATTAGTTTTTTTCCTATTCCCAATTATTTGAGTAGGTTTATTAATTAGCTACTTCCTGAATCCTTATATTCCCACCCTACTTCCCCAACTTGCTAGCCCCTTCTAATTCTAGTTGTAATAGGATTAGATGTCATTGTTTTTCTCCTCCATCCTTCACCCCCGGTGTGGGATTAAGAATGCTTCTAGTTGAGGGAGTAGACAACGAGAAAGCCCTACCCCCTACTATTCATAGGGCTTGGTGGGAAATAGAGAATAGAATGAATACACCTTTCCTATAGTGGGGTTAATAATTGGTTGATCAAGAAGGAAGACCCACTCCTCATTGCAAGAAAGAGAGATATTGGAGAGGGCCCAGATTTCAAAGGCCACCTCTCCTTGTTGGCACACCTACCTATATAGTCGATCACCTGTGAAGTGATGGACCCCTATCTGGATCTCTGGTGCACATAATGACTCAACCCTTTCTACAAGTATCAAAGGTTGAGAGTTCACAATCTGATCTGGGAAGGGAGAATTGTCAATTTGGCCCAACTCCTTTCCTATCTTCCGCCCTTCAATAAGTGTTCCCCGCTCATTATTATTCCCAAAGAAATAATTCTAAATGAACCATCGAGGAAAATACCACAACTATAGGCTAGGCTAGGTTGCCAATTACTAAAATTAGGGCGGTTGGTTCTCTCCTCTCCTCCAAGAATCAAACCTTCAGGGGCCCAGCCTAGCTTAAGAAGAATAGGGCCTCCCACTCCATTATAGTTAGTAGTTCTACTAGGCCCCCCTCTATCTCAATGGGGGATTCCCAACACATTCCTTATGATGTGAACCTTTTCTCCCTCTCACCCAACCTGATCCTTCCTCATCAATTTTATTCAATAGCTAGCTCATGGTATCAAACATTCCTCTCTAGGCCACCCCTACCTATAGAGAAATAGAAAATAGCCAGAGTTCCCTTAATCTCGTATATAACTCCAGTATGGACCTCATGTCTCAGAAAGAAATGTTGCAATAGATGGGAAAATATGCATCCTACTGATAGTCAATATTGCTCGCCCCTACCCCCTACCTATATAGCTCAGCTGAAGGTGGGTTATAGACATCTTGACCACCGAGGGCCCTACTATCTATAGGATCGAATGAAATATTCCCTTAGCCGTCTCAGATAAGCCCCTATCTATATCTCTATGAGAATAGGCTGTCCAGTATATAGGTAGGGGGTCCAATCGGGGAGAACTATATAGGTCTAGCCCTACCTCTATATTGGTTATCCCACCCCCAAAACCTCCCCTGTTATTTCTAATAAGAGGGGGCCCTAGACATATGGATAGGGCCAATAGTAGGGAAACTACTTAATTGGGAGGTGATATCCCCCTGATATAATGATGGGAGAAGGTATCTATCTTTTATATACATGATACGACTGATGAACCCTATCTATATAACTCATTCATTTTGATAGTCTAGAAATTAGGGCTTTAGCCAATTAGCCCTATCTATATCCCTGGGGACTATTCAATACTGTGATTGACTCCTATTCCAATGGATAATCCCTACCTACCTATATAGTTGTGTCATCAGATAAGTAATCCATTGGGAGATCCCTACCCCTACACAACCCTACTATCTTTAGTGTGTATCTACTAAGCTTGAGCCCTACTATCTTTAGCACATTGTTTTCCCCCATAGTCATAGTTGTGTCAACCTCTCTTTTTCCCTTAATTCGACTCCCTCTTGACTCTAGATTGACAACGTTACTCTCTATTCACATGAGAAGGTTGATTAGAGATCCCTGGCCCCTACCCCACTAACCCCTACCTATATAGCTCAGCTAAGCTAGTGTGCACCAACTACCAACGAGCTAGCTATATAGGTAGGGGGATGGGGAAGAGTGCCCTACTTCCTATATAACTTGCCCCTACCTCATTATAACTTGGTAGGGGGTCCTATATTCCCAACTGTTCCTTGTAAATCTCCACTTTGATGTTTCTGATGACTTGTTTTGTGAGCCCACATCAATTGTGAGACATCCCCTACTCTCTTGTTCTTTTGTTGATGTGACCCTAATATCTTACCACATATAGGGCACCACTCACATCATTCATGTTAGTTATTATTGATCAATCCCCCTACTATAGATAGGGGTTTCTGATTCCCGCTTACCTTTATATAGCCGATGAAGAGAGCTTCGTCCACTATAGATAGGAAGAGGTAGGGTTTAGTTATATAGATATGGAATTTTAGTGATTCCTAATCACCTACTATATAACTTGCCCAAAGTGAAGAGCTCTCGATCGGGTCAGTTATATAAATAGGGTTGGGCTCATTCTGGTTCACTTGCTCCTTGTGTTTCATTAGTTCTGAGAACTTTCCCATTTTCTAAACTAAACTAATTTGTCACTGTCGATGTTGCTCACTCACCGTACCTCCCCCTCTCACCCCCACCCCCTACTATAGATGGTTTTCAAGTCCTCTCCCTCCCCATTGGTCACATTAATTATAAAGAGGGGGGAAACTATCTAGAGTAGGGGCCATTATAGAGTAGGGTTGGTCACATTGATTTGATCTCCCTATCTATCAGTCGAGTGCGTCAACACCCATTATTTCTAGGATGTATTGGATACACTGGTGCCCATTATATAGAGAGGGGAAAATTCATGGTATTGGAAAGGTCCTACCCATAGTAGGGGGCCCTATCCATTGCTCGGTAGGGTGATACCCCCTATCTATATAATTGGGAAGCCCCTAACTAGTGCCCTCTCCATTGCTCATCATGATGGATTGGCTACCCAACGTCAGGAACATTCAGCCAAGTGTGAGAGCCCAACTATATAGGTAGGGGTAGAGTAGGGCCCTCCACTATAGTTTGTCGGGCCCCCACTATTACTATTGAAGTGAATCGGATAATAGCTATAGTGTTGGGCCCCCACTATTGAAGTGAATCAGTATGCCATGGCATCTCACTCTGCCTTGAGCCTAGTTTTTTCCCAAAGTTGGTCAAGTCAGACCATCCACCCACATTGATCACTTCACCCAAAGCTGGTCAAGTTGGGTTGTTGACCCGTAGTGACCACTTCTTTTCCCCTACTAGCTATTAACTGAGCCCTTACCTATATAATGTCACTGTGGGTTTGGTCTTATAGTATAGTAGTGGCCTTGGGCCCCTACAACTTGTTAAAAGTAGGGCCTTGTTATGCTATTGGAAGTAGGGGTAGGGGTGAGCAACTATTCCCTCCATCTAGTGGATATTGATTGGTTCTACAATATAGGGTAGTAGGGCCAAGGAGGACATACTTTACAATAGAGGAGTTTCCCTATTCCTATTATTAAAGTAGGGGAACTCTCTTGTTGTCTATATCTCGAGGAGTTTCCCTATCTATTCTTTCTCTGAAATACTGACCGGAGTTATAGCTGGGTTGGAGATAGGGCGTCCCAACCTCCTAGAACAATAGTTGTTTCCCTCCATTTCTATCTCATAAATTCTACTCTCTGAAGTTATATAGGAGATAGAGCATCCCAACCTCTCAGTACTATAGTTTCCCAACTGGAAGTGCCCTATCTATATCTCTGGTGAGGGGAGGGAGGTAGAGAAGGGAGAGGAGTTAGTAATAATATTTTATTTCCCATCTTCCCCCTTTTTCCATTAACATGGGAGGAGGGAAAGGAGACCCCTCCCTCTGGGGGTTATAATAGTTCATTCCCCTAGCTCTATATTGGTTCAGCCTTGAAGACTTGAGTCTATAGTAGTGATGCAACTGCCCCCAACTATAGCATAAGAGGAGGGAATGAATACTTGATTCGACCCCTATCTACAAGGAGGATGGAATGAAGACTTGAGTTTATAGTAGAGATGCAACTTCCCCCAACTATAGTGCTAAGGGGTGGGGGCTCGAGTTAGAATTGACCAGTTATATAGAATTTGAAGCTTCAAAGCCTATCGAGGAGACCAAAGCTTTGAAGATGAAAGGATCTACTCTCCTTGTGTAGATTTTGAGATCTTCCCTATCCCCTATATAACTTGGGGTGGATAGGAGCTTTGAAACTCTAAGTTATTGAAAGAAAATAGGGTGGGTTAATAGGTATAGAAAATTAGGGGCTTCCCCGCTTGCTTGCTTCCCCACTTGCTTGCTTCCTCGCTTGCTTGATTTTCTCCTCAAAGAAAGGAGGTTGCCAATTATACAAAGTAGGTCTGGGGGGTGGTCTATATTCTATATGTAATACCAATATAAATCCTTATAATCCCCCTAGCCCCCTATGGCTAATAATTGAGCTAAGCCATATAGGTAGGGCCGACTTTTCTCTCTTTCACTGCACCAACAAACGAATCCCACTACTACAACCGAGAATCCTACTACTACCAACAGGCTTTCCCTTCCCCCCTTCCTTCAATATAACATCTCTCAGCTTTGAAAGGGAAGGGAGCCCTATCTATATCTCGAGATATTAAGATCATAGCAATAAATCCTTCATCAATGAATTTTGTTAGTTACAATAGGAGGGCTGCCCTAGCCCATAGAATTTTAGGGGCCCGGGTGTGTAGGGGGGAACTATAGGGAAGCTTATATTTTGATTCTTTCTGCGAATGGATTTGTTTCTTTGTTCATATCATTCCCCCAGGCTGATTTTCCCTCTTCTTTCTTTCTTTGAATTTATATAGCTAGGGCCCCCCTACTATTCATTCGTATTACGTATAAAATATAGATCGGATCTATCTAATATCCATACTATAGCACTTATAATATTTACTTGTACATGCATGTTTGATATATAGTGAATTCAAAATACAAAATTATAAGTATAGTTTTAAATAATTTACAATATACATGTACCTACACCTCATGCAAGATTCCCAACAATGGAGGAGTACTCGACAACCCCTCAGGTGGAACTGACGGGGAAGTCAATTGACTCCCCTACACCAACATAAATATTTAAAACACATGTTCATGATTGAATTAAAAATTAAAAATTCAAGTTAAAAAATTCTTTCATATGTTTAAAAAATAAATCAAAATACCCCATAAGGGTTACTGACTTGCACTGGTGTCGACATAAAACTTAAGGAGCAGATGATGCCCCTATGGTCACCATCTACACCAAACAATTTTATTGTTAAAATATTACATTTTTTTTATATATATGTTCATTAAAAACATATGCTCTTAAAAAATTATTATAAATTCAACATGTACAAGCATATTTATACCTGTGTCAAAAGTTCTATAGGTTGATGCTTTGTAGTAAGAAACTCAATGTATGAACCGATACCAACAAATTCTTCACTAGAATCTCCAAGTCCACCCGAACTGGGTGTAGCCTGATCAAGACCTCCATAGCATACTTGATGACAACTGATACATACGTGGGGTTTCAACACTCATGGAGTGGTACTAGGACCAACTCCATACAATACTCCTTCATGGTCATGATCTATATCCCCAACCATCATCACAAAAGTCTGCTCATCAAAGTTGCTTGCAAATGTACTCAAAGATCCTAATGCGGATACTGCTACATGATGATGCACAAGTGCAAGAATGGTAGGATTAGGAGGATCTACAAGAGTTTGGGAATGCATGGAGCATCGAGGATCAACCTGTTCCCCTAACCTCTATTGTGGCATGTTGCTACCAACACCCTAAAACGATTTAAAATCAAAATAATTGGGATTTTCACCAAAAAAAACTTTGTATATAATTTCCTCAAAATTTATAAAGGGACCTCCAAATTAGCATGTGGTGGATGGTCAAATACCATCCACCATTGCTCCCAAAAATTTGCAGACATTTGTGGATTTTTTCACCACCTCATCGATATTCTAGGTTTATTTGCAAGAATAGGTAGGTTAGTGACAAGGTCAAAAAAATAAGGTGCAAGATGGGCTTTTGTTATTTTTAGGTCCAAAATTTTTCTATAGGAAAGTTCATCTTAATTAAATTGTCTCCTCTCCTCTCACCATCGTCAATTCATATCTAATTCCACATCAATGGACTTAACGAAATCAACAATGTTTTACATCACATTTGCAAAATTCCTCAAGTGTGGTGAAAAAAATGCTTCATTTTGGATAGCATTGATTTGATCCTGAATGGATCTAACATTGTCATCAATTTGTGCTTTCAAGCGAGCCTCATCAGATCCTAGAGGTGGTGGAGGTGGGATTTTATGAGGTAGAGGGGTGGAGGGAGAGGTGCAGGTGGATTAAGGATATCATCAATATCAAATTGATCCATGATCTATATAAGTGTTCATCTGCATTAAATTATACCAAATTAACAAACAAGTACAAAATTATAAGAAATAGTTAAATTTTAAATGTACATGATTTTTTTAAAATAGGATACATACATATACATATACATACATACATCATTCAACTTGAGAATGTACATACAAATTTCAAAATTTATGATATATGGTTAAAATAAAAAATAGGATGTATAATGCATACATCATTCAACTTGACCATGTGAACATAGAAATTTCAAAATTTAATATCTAACTATGTAATTTTAATACATGTACATACTAAAAAATAAACTTAAAAAATACAAAAAAATCTCATTTATGTGTAAGGCATGTAATTGAAAAAACAAATAATTGTTAATGTGATGTGAAATCTCATTAAAATTACATTAATTTATTAGGAGAAATTATGATAGCTTAAGGGGTTTTCGTAGGATGGCTTAAAGGGATCTATGAATTAAGGTTCTAGGAGAAAATGATGGCTTAAGGGGATAAATTTGGTGAAGTTTCCCAAAACAACCAAATTTCATTAAGTTAAATATATACTATTTTTAAAATGTACATTTAGGAGGTAATTAATAACATATGGTGGCTTAAGGGGTCCTAAGTATCTAGTTTTAAAGGGATATATGGCTTAGCTATCCTAGGACAAAATGATGGCATTAGGATTTAGGGTTTAGGGTTTAATCCCCTTAAACCATTCAATATAATGACCTAATTGAATACAAATGGAAAAATCCCTAAGACTCATTTATGTCTAAGGCATGTTACAAATGAAAAAAACAAACAATTGTTAATGTGATGTGAAATCTCATTAAAAATTACATTAAATTAGGAGAAATTATGATGGCTTAAGAGGTCTTCATAAGATGGCTTAAGTTGATCTATGAATTAAGGTCCTAGGAAAAAATGATGGCTTAAGGGAATAAAATTTGGTGAAGCTTCCCAAGACAACCAAATTTCATTAAGTTAAATATATAAAGTAAGGAGTTGTTCTAATTCAAATATCTATATAAAAATTAATGATGATAACAATGTGATAGTAGTTTTTTATGTTGATGATTATGTTATCATCAATATTGAAGCCAAATAAATTCATTAAACATGTGCATTATATTGATTGATATGATTTTTTTGGCAACTTAAAAAATGTTATATATATGTATCACAAACTAAGTATATCAAAAAAATTCTAAAAAAGTTTAAAATGTGTGAATGTAATCCATCATCTATACCTCTAAAAATTAGAATTAAAAAAACACCAATTAAAAAGTCAATACAATATTAATTAATAGATTATTTAATATTTCTTACTAAATTTTTGTCTCATCATTATACTATTAACAAATTTTTGTCTTATCATCAAATTAAAACCCCAACATCAAAATTCAATAACATCATTGTGTTTTCACTATCGTCGTCAGTTTTCTTAGGTCGTAATAAAGTGTTGTGGCTCTCTGCTACATCTCATCATATCTCTTTGTTTTCCTTTTCATAATAGAATTTCCTCCTCTCCTCTCACCATCGTTGATGCATTTCTAATTCCACATCAATGGACCTAACAAAATCAACAACATTTTTCATATTAGATGAAAAATGACTTAAATGTAGTGGAATCACTTCTTCATTTTGAATAGCATTGATTTTCTCTTGAATGGATCTAACATTATCATTAATCTTTTCTTATAAGTGAGCCTCATCAGTGTCATGCCCCAACTTAGACACAAATAAACAATGCACAACAACAAAAAAATTGAACAAATACACATAAACACTAATAATCATCCATTATACTTAAACATGTAACATACAATGAAAAGGCTAATATCAAATATCCAAAATAACATTGATTCCACTGACATACATATTATTATTATGATTATCTTTATTTGTTTCCATTCCTTTTTGTATTTGCATTTCCTACATTATTAGTGTTGACTCTAACATGATTAAAATATTAATATCTTTATTACTCAAATTTAATTTACTACCCTCATTAAGAACCCATGCTAATAATTATAAAACTCAAAATATTTATACTTAATATTTGAATTACTAAAGATAGTTTTACTAATTTCACACAATATTTGTGCCAATTATATCCATATTTCTAACATTTCAAATTCTAATTTTACTTCTAGTAGAGTTAACACTATTATTCTTGGAATCACAAGTATATTTACAATCATAGATAACAATCCTACCAATTATAAAATTTTCATTTACTGTTAAATATATATTCCACTTATGATATTATTCTAGAACCCAAAAATACTCAACTATTAGATTATTGGACACATCAACTCAGTAATGACATTACTCAAAAAGATAATATCAATACCATTTCCTTAGCCTATATCCTTCACCAACAATGATGTTATTATGATTGGAAATCATAACAATAATATCATCAATAGACAAGGTATTCGACCTAACATGGGGAGATAGACACGATTGCAAATTTTCTTAGACAAGTGATAATAAAAACTTGTGTCCATAACTCTAATTGGACCTCAAAGATTATTTTAATCCTAGGGTTAAATTACTTAACAACCATAATTAGCTACTAAAGAATTCTCAAATCTTCAACATTTAAGTAATACATTGACTTCTCAAGTCAAGAGAGAAATATGACAATCCTCTATCACTAAGTAACCACATTAATCAATATAATTTAAATGACATTGATTAGAAAGACTATAATGATGATATAGGGTAAAGATTCAACAAACAACATTTAGTCAACAAGATGGATAAGGACACTCCCCAAGAAAAGACCATTGAGATGGGTAACCCTCAAAAATATGATGATTATCTTGACTAGATAAAAGATAGAACAAAACTCAAATAGAATACTATGGCCTCCTAACTTTATTGGTTACATGGATAATTGAACACCTATAAATAGATCAGCATAATTAATTCTATGTAAATAAAATGATTCAATGTGATTTCAAGTTTAACACTTCGTAAAGTAATAGATACACAATAGGTGGAATTAGTATAATTAAATTATAGATGAGAACATTAGCCAACTAACTAAACTAAATTCCAAACACCACCAACTTACCACACACAAAACCCAAACCTTATTTTACTATTCAATTACCCAAACCTCAAAGCAAAACCAAAGTTTTCTATAATAATTTTTAGACTCTCCCTTTAAATTGAGTTAATAAAAATAGACCATTACCATTATTAGTAAAACTGACTAAATATTTTATGCAATATCTATAATAATCTATTCACTAACAAGTAATTAATTTCTAACCAAAAACTAACTTTGTTACACCCCAAATGTATAGTTACTATTTACTATTACCACATAGGGTAAATATGGATGTAATGTGAATTCTGGAGATGAATAAAATATGATTGTACCTTGTTATCAATATGAATGTTATCTCATTTGATGATTGTCTCATTTGAATGTTATCTCCATTGATGTTATTCATGGTGAAATATTGCATATAAGTGAATGAAAGGTTATTAAATTATCAATATTCTAGCTTTGAAGATGTTAATGTATACTGCATATTGTTATGAACAATTGACTACCATGTGCATGTTTTAGTCAATGCAGGTATGTGTTCCATTCCTCCAGGTGGAGGGGAAGTATCACTCGGGAGAAGATCTTGGTCAAGTAACCAATAAAAGTAACTATCTAAACATAAACACACACCACATTAGAAAGATTGAGTTGAGTTAGTTTGAGGGTAATAGGTAAGTCATCCTTAGCCATTATGTCTACATTTGAGAGTCTTGTTTACTTCTACATGCATTGGGTGATGTTTATCTGCTTGATCTTTTGAGATCTTTCTTGTGCTATTATGATTATATTGTCAACTGGGTTGTAAGTGGAAGTATTTTTATATGTATGCACATGTATGGATATACCACATGTACACACTTATCAATATGATGGTAATCATGAGTGGCTATATATGAAATAAATGTGAACATATATATATATATGTGTGTGTGTGTGTGTGTAGTATATACACATATCCATATGCATATGTATATCGATACATGCCTACGTTGGTGAATGGACACACTCATATGAATGCATCAATATAAATATACCTACACATACATGTACATAGAGGTATATAAATTTAAACATATATATATACACACACATTTAGTATAATGTGTTTATTAAATATATTCTTGCATGTACCCTTATATATATATATATATATATTGAATGTATGCTTACATTATAGACTTACGACATATATGTAAATATATATATATATATATACATACATATATAAATACATGTTAAGTATTTAAGTATATATATATGTATATAATATATATTATATATATTTATATATAATAATATAATAATATATATTATACATATTAAATATGTCAATTGAGATTGACTATCTCTTATTCATTAAAGCCAATTCATAAGGTTTTTTTATAGTCAATATAGACTATGGAATGAAGGTCGATGTTGACCATGTCTATGGAAGCTGATTTAAAAGCTTTTGATTGCTAGTGGAAACTAATTATCATTGTGAAAAGCATCTGATATATGGTGTAGCCTTATAATTGATACTATTGGTTGTAGAATGCTTGACTTGGTCAACATGTTTAATGAGATCATGCTTGACTTTGTCTTACATATTAAACTAGTTATGTTGAATCATTCACCATTTGGGTCGACTAAAATATGTTGTCATATAATGGAAGTTGACTGAGTTTGATGGCTCCAAATGTGAAGGAAAAAGAATAGGAATTGGTGCCACCTTTGTGTTTGATTTTTTGTAGATGTCTTCTCATTGAAACAATTTGAATTCTCCATGTGTATTTGGAATAAGTCTTTGAATTGTTGTCATGTAAACTAACTGATCTGTAGGAGGTTTTGTTGAGTCTAAGCTTATTTGATCACCACCTTAATGTTGAGTTGCTTTGCATGGAGATTGCTATCTTTTTGCATGCATAAAGTATAGGCTTTGAGGTTTCCTAGTTGCTCTATAAATAGTTGATCCATCTGATTATGAGGGATGCATTCTTTCAAGAGATAATACATCTTTTATAATTCATATTTTTGTATATTTCCATCCATACTTTTCTTTGTATTGTGATAGAAATAGGAGTGAGATCATATAGTTAAGAGTAGATTATATTTTGAGAGAAGCAAGCTACCAACAAGTGAGATAGAGATAGTTTGATATTCTTGAGAAGCTAATTATCAATCCATTTGTTTTTGAAGAGGGCTGCATTGCTATCATTAGTTTGGATAAAGTGATAATAGGCATGAGGATCTCTTCTTCTTTGTTATTTTACTTTGAATGGTGTGTTTTACATGCATGGTTGAGATGTCTTTCTAGTATATGCATTAGAAAGTTTAGAATACTTTGGAAAGGAAAGTGAAGTTATTATGTTATTCTCATAATGTGTCTTTATGTACTCCATAGTAGGAGATGGGTGTTTATCATAGGTATTATATACTAGGTATGATTGAACATGAAAAGCACATATGGTGGATTTAGCTAAGATAATAATTTATCTAGGAGAGCTTGAGTTTACTCTTAGGATAGATAATCTATTATGGGAGGGAGTATTAAATACTTACTTGTAAGTAGGGTTATCCAATTATATAGGTTATCTTTGGAATGATGGAGTATCCATCAAAGGAAATACCTAACTTGTGTACTTACTAGCTAAGTAGGTTTATTCCAAAAAGATTAATATGGTTGTAGGTGTTGGAGTTAAAATGACACTAGAGGGGGGTGGTCGATTAATGTAGATTTGACAATTTTTCAAAAATTCATAAACATAGCTCAAATTTGATCTCAATATTACTCTGATTAATGCATTCATGAGTTGAATGTAATCAGTCATAAACAAAATTGAGAAAAATAATAATACCAATAGTGAACTGAAACAACAACTTGTAAAGTAGTGAGCAGAAACAAAGAGACACAAAATTTTTGCCGAGTGGAAAACCCTCCTAGGGTATAAAAACCACTCCCGAAATGCCTTCTAGGCTTAATCTTTTAAACAACTGTTCACAATGCCTTATAGGCTGATTTTTGAGCACCCACTCAAGGAGCACCAACCCCTTGTTTAGAGATATCTATCTCAAGGAGTACCAACCCCTCAAATTATGTTTTGAACAATAATAATAACTCAGAGGATTTCTCTGTTTTCAGTTAAGCACATATTTCTCTGTTTTCTCATCTACAAAATACCTTAAAGATTCAATAATTGAATCCCTAAAATATTACATAGAGAAGAAATTTACAATATCTCTGCATCTTGTTATTCAAATTTTATTGCAGAGTTTATCCATACATTTTCATATAGCCAAGGAATGATAATCTAAGAATTACAACAACCGAACAAAAAACATAGTTTTCTGCTTCTATTTATAAATGCTAGAAAAGTAACAGTCTTCAGAAGTAACGGCTGAACAACCAACCAAAACAAGAGCTGTTTCACCCAGCTAAGAGCTATCCTCAACAAGTCTGAAACTTATGAGATCATTTCTCTGCATAAAAAGCACAACTGCCCACCACAGAAAATCATAACTTCTAATGTATGAAAGACAATACTCAGTCAGGGCATCATTTGTCATATTAGTAATAGAGATGCAGAGAGCAGTTAAAGAAAATGGTGATTATAGACCAGTATGTGTAGCATGAAACACATAAATAAAAATACCAGACAAATCTGTAACTCCCATGGCTCCATCAACCACTGTTGAGCTTCCAAAATGTGAGAGGTGCATCAAACATAGCAACCATACCATTCATTTCCCTCGGAACTAAAAATGAATTTCATCCCCGACAATGCCGCTATAGCCAAGAAAAATAGTAAAGAATAGTTTATGCAGCTTTCATGATGGCGCCGTGCTAGGGTTCGATACCCAGCTAAAAGAATAAACTCAAAAAGTTTACCCTAACATTCTTTTCAATCAATGTAACGGTATGTCGAAGGCAACTTTAACGCCAGACAATCCCCTTAGTTATCACTTTCGCTGTGACACATCAAAGTCAGGGAGAAGACATAATGAATGCATCATGTTTCATTGATGGGCTTCCTTAGAGTATTATTCATTCGCTGAGACATAAGGAAACTTCTCACCGAGATGCCCTTTAGTTTCATTCACTATCGCTGTGACCAAACGATATCGGAGAGACCTCTTGTAGACTTCATAAAGTTTTTCTGAAAGTCACTTGATACACATTGTCACCGTAACATATTGCTCTCGGAGAGACTTCATACAGATAAGATTTTGTTTCACCGAAGATCACCCACCATCTTGTGAGTCGCTGAGATAGGTCAGAACTTATGCTGACAAAGTCTTTTTATGTATTCCATCGGGCGTAGATCGAGGTCACTCACCGACCTCATGCCAAAACCCTAGCTCTTACCAAATGGCTACCTTTTTATTTATGCATCAGTCGAGACACATATCAATGTCGGGAAACCTCTTGAGATTATCTTATGTTTGGCTGAAAAAATTTATCCACTCTGAGTCGTTGAGATAATACCAACCTCTCGCCAAAAGCCTCCTTTGTTGCCGGTCAGGGAGACATGATGAGTTTGCTAAGACATCATATTTTTTAGCTCTCAAAAACACAGGTTGAATGCCTCAAGGGATTGCCAATCTCTTGATACGCTTTTAGGGTAACGTACAAGGCTGAAAGAATTCAAACTTCTACCTTTTTAGGTGTCAGAAACTTGGGCTGGTGTACCTTTAAATTGAGTTTAATTACCTATGATTATCCTCAAATGCTTTGTCCACA
>VDFB02321470.1:0-16271 GCA_007258455.2 Sequoia sempervirens | reverse complement strand
ATATATGTACATGTATTTCAATGATATCTAATGATATGTATATGCACATGTATGGATATACCACATGTACATACACTTATCAATATGATGGCAATCATGAGTGGCTAGGTGAAAAAATGTGAACATATATATGTGTGTATAATATATACATGTATCCATATGTATATGTATATCAATACATGCATACGTTGGTGAATGGACATGCTCATACGAATGCATCAATATAGATATACCTACACATACGTGTACATAGAGGTATATACATTTATACATACACATATATATATAAATATATGCACACATTTAGTATAATGTGTTTATTAAATATATTCTTTCATGTACTCTTATATATATACATGTGTATGTTGGCGAACGGACACGCTCATACAAATGCATTGATATATATATATATAAATACATGTTAAGTATTTAAGTATATATATATATGTATATAATATATATTATATATATTTATATATAATAATATATATATTATACCTATTAAATATGTCAATTGAGATTGACTATCTCTTATTCATTAAAATAAGTTCATAAGGTTTTTTTATAGTCTATATATACTATGGAATGAAGGTCAATGAACTGACCATGTGTATGGAAGCCGATTTAAAAGCTTTTGATTGCTAGTGGAAACTGATTATCATTATGAAAAGCACAAGATATATGGCATAACCTTATACTTGATATTGTTGGTTGTAGAATGCTTGACTTGGTCGATGTGTTTAATGAGATCATGCTTGACTTTATCTTACGTATTAAACTAGTTATTTTAAATCATTCACCATTTGGATTGACTAAAATCTGCTGACATATAATGGAAGTTGACTAAGTTTGATGGTTCCAAATGTGAAGGAAAAAGAATAGGAATTGGTGCCACCTTTGCATTTGATTTTCTATAGATGTATTCTCATTGAAACAATTTGAATTCTCCATATGTATTTGGAATAAGTCTTTGAATTGTTGTTATGGAAACTAATCAATCTGTAGGAGGTTTTGCTGAATCTGAGCTTATTTGATCACCACCTTAATGTTGAGTTGCTTTGCATGGAGCTTTTTGTCTTTTTGCATGCCTAAACTATAGGCTTTGAGATTGCTTGGTTGATATATAAATAGCTAGACCATTTCATTATGAAGGACACATTCTTTCAAGAGATAATACATCTTTTTCAATTCATATTTCTGTATATTTCCATCTACACTTTGCTTTGTATTGTGAAAGAGATAGAAGTGAGATCATATAGTTGAGAGGAGATTATATTTTAAGAGAAGTAAGCTATCAACAAGTGAGATAGAGATAGTTTGATATTCTTGAGAAGCTAATTATCAATCCATTTATTATTGAAGTGGGGTTCATTTCTATCTTTAGTTTGGATTAAGAGATAATAGACATGAGGATCTCTTCTTCTTTGTTATTTTACTTTGAATGGTGTGTTTTACTTGCATGGTTGAGATGTCTTTCCAGTATATGCATTAGAAAGTTTAGAATACTTTGAAAAGGAAAGTGAAGTTATTATGCTATTTTCATAATGTGTCTTTATGTACTCCATAGTAGGAGATGGGTGTTTATCATAGGTGTTATATACTAGGTATGATTGAATATGAAAAGCACATATGGTGCATTTAGCTAAGATATTGATTTATCTAGGAAAGCTTGAGTTTACTCTTAGGATAGACAATCTAGTATGGGAGAGAGTTTTAAATAATTACTTGTAAGTAGGGTTATCCAAGTATATAGGTTATTGATGTAGAGTGGCAGGGGAAGACAGTCTCTTAAGAGCTTCTCTCAAATATGCTCAAATAAACTCCTTAATACACCATCAACTAATGAGCAAATTAAGCATTATTTTAACTCCACACACCCAAATACAATCAGGAGGCTTGGAAATGACTCATAATCTCTTAACATGGCTAAACTAAGCCAACAAACAAGACTTCTCACTTTGGAACACTCTTTCATCTATTGCTGCCATATTATGCCTTGTAGCCCTTGTAGCCCTGTCTAATTGGACAGTCAACATAAAATCCTTCTAGTGAATGAAACCAGGCCAAACTCACTGGTTTTTGACACTTGATACTATCCTCCACAAACCCTCAAAACCACAAGTTTTGACTCCAACACAAAGGGCAACAAATGACATGTTTTCTAATGCTACAAGGAGGCCTAAAAGACACTTTTCAATGCAAGTATGGTTACCTTGGCACACCCCAACACCCCTAAGCCAATGAATGCATTCCTATACCTTCAATAAACTCATTCCAACTGATCCCAAGCAACACAAAATAGAAAACTCACAAATCTTACCTCAAATCAGATTTTTGCAACAAATTTTGGCTTGTCACATAGAGATGCCAAGCCTAGGGTTGCTCAAAAGTTGCACCAGAACCCCTTCCATCCTCCAAGACCTTCAAGAACATAAATTACATGATCTTCCTCGCCTTCCCACCAAAAATCAGGCCATGAGCAAGTGGAGAAGGCGAGTTATAAAGCTTTTTAGACCAAACCTGAATTTTGAGGGTTTTCCAGACCACTTTCAGTAAAACGCGAATATCTCTTTCAATTCTTAATGAAAAAGGCTCAAACCACCACCAAAAGAAAGGTAGTTCAATTATCTATCGATCCATTATGGTCTTCAGCCTGTACAGTACATAATAATTCCGTACCACGTGTTTTAGCAGCAATTTTACACACAGAAAATGAAGGAAAACAGGGTTTCTTTTTATTCAAACTTTCTCCAAACTTCAGAATCAACATGCCTCGACCAAAAGAGGCCTATTTCAACCTTTGAAACCTCTTTCCAAATCCATCCAACTGATTTTTGAATTAGTTGGATGTTGGAAACAACTAATTTTTAAAATATTCCAAACTAGACTCCTAATTGCCTAGTTAAGGCAATTTATACTACTCTCAAGAAGCCCACTTACAATAAACATTTAAAAGGTGTTAAAACACCACAAAACACATCAAAAAAATAAAGGAGACTCCCCTCAAATACCTGGTTGCACCAAGGCATCTTAATTCCTTAAATTTCTTAGATGCACCAAGTTCACATGGTGAGGAAGGAGACCTTGTTCTTACAACTAGACTTGACTTCAAACCCAAAACTTGTTACAAGACATGAAAGATGGTTCTTGGAACCTTATTACATCCCAAACTTCTTGAAAACACATTAAAAAACAAACAATACCTCCAAGAGGCATGGAGACCCCAAGGTGCTCCCAATTACATTATTATTGGTTTTTTTTAGACCTTATTAAGCCTAAATAAGCACAAAACATTCTTATTCCATCCTAGAATTCATTGTCATCATGAAATTTGTTGAACCTTCAAGGACTCTTTTCCCTTTCATTTCAAGGTGTAGGTTCCCCTGCACCAGTTATCTTTGGAATGATGGAGTATCCATTGAATGAAATACCTAACTTGTGTAAAGTAGGTTTATTCCAAGTAGATTAATATGGTTGTAGGTTATCTAGGATGATGGACTATCCATTGAAGGAAATACCTATGCATATCTTAAGATAGCCTTAAGTAAAATCGGCCTTGAGTAGTGTATGTGATAGATAACTCTCAGTAGGAATACTGAATGTAACACTTTGGCCAAAGTAGTGTGAATGTATGAGACTGCACTCTAGATTGTGTGACTACCAAGACTAACACTATACGCTCTTGAGATCTAGTATTACATGCTAGACAAAAATTGTGGGATTACAAGTTCTAGTTATGTAGGACACAACACTATGCTCCAGTTAGTTGTCATTATGGTTACTCTACCAATCTCTTAAATCGAAGGAAGGGCCATGTATCAAATGATAGATGTGTGGGGGACCGCATTATGAGTCTGTGGTTAGCAGAAAAATGCCTGAGTGATGCTTCTCCTCCATAATAGGTGACAAAAGAACCAAGATTTAAAAGGAAGGATCCTAGACCATCTTTCAACTATTTTTTCTAAATATCTTTGAGCTATGTATGTAATTGTATGCTTTCTTACATTGATGTATTTATGAAATGAAAAGGAATTCAAGTTGTAATATGATATGCATCTTGAATGGAAATTATCAATAAAGAAAAGGAAATTTTTTATTTGCAATGGCATGATATTTATTTACTCATAAAGTGTAAAATTAGAAATTTTTACTTCATAGAAGGGTTAGTAGATTACATGTGGTATCAAAGCTACCAGGTTTAGCATTGGAACCTATGAGCTCATCCATTTTCCATCCAACATTATCTAATGTTGTGAAATTCTTTTGTCAGAATGGTGCGTCTCCAATTAATGGCTTGAAAATCAGTAATCAGAAATGAGTGTTACCTGAAGGCCAAGAAGGAAAAAGAAGCCATTGTTAGAACCATAGAGGGAACCAACTACGATAGTGCTATCTGGTTGAGTGACACTGGAACCTTTAGTCATGAACTTTCTCATATCAATGATGTGAAGAGGATGATGAAGATGGAGGCTATGTGCAATTACCTACGAACCATCTCACTAGAAAAGTTTGAGTCATTACCACTTTCTAGGGGTATGCCTTCAGAAGAAAGTGTTAGTCCAACATTCATCTTTAGGGATTCCAGAGTTCTACCATTGGTTGAAGCAATATCAATTTCTTCAAGTAAAGACTCTGAGGGATATGTACCATAGACACCGCCAGATGAGAAATGATCTCATGAACAAATGTCTAAGAAAAATGTAGACTATATTGTTGATGAACACCATATTGACATTACCTCTTGAAACTATGTATTAGATGATAAATTTGAAGGTTATTATCCTTTTTGAGATAGGTATGAGCAAATGAGAGATGAACAGAAAGATAGGGAACAACAAATGTCTCAGTTTGTAGGTTATACTCCTTTAAGTTACGCGTCAGAGAGTGAATCCAAAGGATACTCTACACTCGACTATCTGAATATTCACTCCATGTAATCGAAAGGATATTGAAATCCTCAAGAAATGAATAAAATTATGTGTTTATCAAAAGAAGCTTGTGCTTAATCTTATGTGGAATTATTGTGTACATTTGAATGTTTACTTTTATGTTTTCCATAAGATAATTGATAACATAATTTAGTCTAACATGGATAAAACATTTAGGTAAAAACCAATCACATAGGCATGGTGAGGACATGAACTAATCCTAGTGGAAGTTAGGGGGTTGGACAAGGAACCATTGGAGTAGAGGCTAGGATGTTGGCAAGAGACACTACACAAGTTATCTGGTGTTGTCATTGATGGAAACCCTAGTTAGTGATCCAATCTGCATGTCAATATTTGCTCGTACTGGAAGTCAGATTGAAGTTTTGTGATTCAATACCAAGTTAGAATAGAGCATATGATAGAGTTGTGTATATTGATTCATATACAATATTTTGTTATCATTTTGAGTTGTGGATCTCAAGGAAGATATTTTGATGTATGAACTATTTTATCCTTGAATCATTGAGCCTAGTATTGATTGGTGTGCAAGTTAGAAGATCCAGTTTGAGTTTTGTGTGTTGTGGATATTCAAGGAATAATTGTTAAAGGTGTTTCATGTTCGAGGATGTTGTTTTGGGTCTTTACTATGTTGTGTCCAACTTTGATTAGTTTTCATTAATAATTGTTTATGGATTGAGCCGACAATTTATACATGTTTTATATTTTGTAAAAGTCAACATGTAGTTGTTGAAATCTCTTGTTACCGATATATATATATATATATATATAAGCGATTATTCATATCATTTTTAGGTGTGTTGTGATGTGATACAAAATTCAGAAGGATTGTAGAGCGATTATGGACAATTTCACTTGTGCAAAAAAAGATTGGTGATTCGAATTAAAGCAGACAGAGTTTCAATAGTAGAAGAGAAAAACCAGATAAAGTGTGAAGAATGTTGCAAATGTGCTTAACCAGAACTGTAATCAAGCATTAGCAGATGTTATTTTCTTAGTTCAAATCCTTTGGATGTAATCCAAATGTTTTTGTAAGACAGGTTTCCATGTAAAAAATCCTTGTGTTATGGTGTTTTGGTTGATTGTCTTATGTTCTTGCATCTTTCTTTTGCTTCAATGCTATAAGTAGTTTAAAGATTAGGTTAATAAAGTTAAATTTTGCAGAACACTGATTCATCCCCCCTCTTAGTGTTCCTTGATTCCAACATAGGCATGACCAAATCTTGGTAAGATTGGCTAACCTTGAACAAGAAAGAGATAAGGATAGGGTAGAAAAGGAAGTACCCATTAATGATCATGAGGGAGAAAATTCTTCCCATGGGCATAATGAAAACCATAATCATGAGAAGGAAAAATTACTTATGCCATCTATGGAAAGGAATAAGAAGCTTGTAGCTTATGAACTTTTCAGGGACATGAAAAAGGCTATTCCACCTAAGTTTGACAGAAGTGTTGGAGGTGATGAGGTTGAGGTGTGGATTGTACAAATGGAAAAGTATTTTGAAATATGAAACTATGATGAAGTTACTAAAGTTGCATGGGGTGTGTATTAGTTAACATGGGATGCCTCTAATTGGTGGATAAACAAGAAGTTGGAACTAAACATAAAATCATGGAAGTTGACATGGGGAGAATTTGTGGGGATTTTCTACAAAAGATGGTTACCACAACTTTATTATGACCAAAAACTCTTTGATTTCTAGGGTTTGAAGCAAGGTAACATGATGGTTAATGAATACTAGGAGAAGTTTACTCAACTTCTACGCTATGTTCCCATATATCATAAGGATGAACACTTCCATATTAGGAAATTTATAATGGGACTCAATGGTCAAATTGGAGGTGAAGTGAATATGCATGGTCCAACAACAATGGATCTTGTATATGAGAAAGCAATTAAGAAGGAGAAAAAGCTTAGGGCTAATTCCACTCATCAAGAAAGAAAAGAGAAAAAGAAGGATGTGCAAGTTCCTAACAAGATAGTTTCAAAGAAGGAGGAATCAACCCAAAATTTTCCAAGGAAAAAGGGGAAATGATTCTACAATAATGGAAAGGTGGTTAGGAGAAAGTGGAAAAAGAATGATACTAGCATGGGTAATACTAATGAGGATAGTAAAGATACCAATAAGTCTGGAGAAACCATAGGGAAAAGAGGACTGCCTACATGATGTTTTATATGCAGAGGGTATCACTATGCAAGTGAGTGTCCCAGTAAAACTTCTAGATCGCAACCATATGGCAATCCATTACCCACTCAACAAGCAATGTTTCAACATAAGAGACATGAGGCAGTCGACGATCAATAGGCAGAGTACCAAGTAACTCCAGTCAAAACACCAAGTATTTTGTTTGGTCTACCTATTTCTATTCTTATTGATATTGGTGCAACTGACAATTTCATTTCACCTAGAATAGCTAAAAAATTATCTAGAAAGGTGAGACACATGACAATGTCTTGAAATGTAGAGTATGCAAACCAGACAAGAGAAAAGGTGGATCAATATATATTTTAGGCTAGGATAGAACTACCTAGTTTTACTACAGAAGTTAACCTTTATGTCACACCTCTAGGATCATATGATGTTATCCTAGGAATGAATTGGTTGCAGAAACATAGGGCTATAGTAGACTTCCATGCTAAGACTATAGAATGCCTAGATGATTTTTGAAATAAATTTAAATTCCAAGGCATACCTAGTGAGGTTAGGGTTTGAAAAATTATGGCAATGCAACTTATCAGAGCTAAGAAGAAAGGGTGTAAAATATTATCCATAAAGATTGAAGAACTTGAGAAGGATAGAGATGATTTGGAGTTCCAAAGTTTATAGGAAATAGAAGATGGAGAAATAGATGAAACTAGGAAATCAAATATGGAAAAGTATCCAATATTAAGGACATTTTTGGATGTGTTTCGGAGGGTTTAGGGTTGCCTCAAAAGAATATTTGACTTCTATATATGTCGGTGATCCCATAATAGTGGTTTACAATTTTGGCCAAACTAGACAGAAATTATTATTTTTAACTAAATCTTCACATTCGGCACCTATAGCGGCTAAACTGTGAGGAATTTGAAGATGGTGCAAACTAGAGTCTCATCAAATTTTGTCGTAGATTCTAAAAAAAATTTCAAAATTTTTGGAATCAAATTGCACTTCTTTTTGCATCTCCACAAAAAAATTGATTTTTTTAGAAAACAACATTTTTAAAAGTGACACACACCGTATAACGCATAACTTTTTTTCCATGAAGGATAAAATTCTAATTCTTTCAAATTTAGATTTGTAACTCTGATATCTAGTGCTTCCACTTGGTTAGATAGTTTTTTATATTTTTTCCTTAATAAACTTTCAAAGTCAAATGAATTACAATTAGACACAGCGCGACCGTATAATGCGTAACTTTTTTTGTATATGTCAAAATTTAATTTAATTTTTTTTGTTGGATCAAGGACTTCAATATCTGGTGCACTCATATTTTTCAATTTTTTTTTGATAATCTTCTATTTTTCCACATGTGAAGAACAAAGAAATTCATTTTTCGATGAAAAACCTATGTTTAATAAAACTTAAAAAACAAATACATAACAAAGCCAAAACATATTAAAATTATATTCATTGGATAGCTTGTTCTGAGGAATACCATAATCATTTGAAATAAATTTTAAATGAATTCATTTGATCCCCCAAAAGCTAAATCAAAAGTGATTTTTTATCAGCATTTTGATAGGTGTAAAGGAGATGCATTTATAGGTATGGTTTAAAACTAGCGAGGTTCTATCCAAGGGGGTTTGATCTAAGGTCATTTGATCAAACCCTCTTCAATTGGAATCCTTAAAATGGAACTTTTTAAGGCTTAAATCATTATATTTTCTAAAAATATGTGATTTCAGCTAAAATTGTTCCTCTCAAGAATTGTAAACCACTATTATGACAGAAATTTTTGGATGTGTTTCTAGAGGAGTTACCAGGGTTGCCTCTGAAAAGAATATTTGACTTCTCTATATATATTGTTCCAGGGTCAAAACCAATTTCTAAGGTACCCTATAGGATGAAAACCACCAAACTTATGGAACTTAAGACACAATTGGATGAATTGTTGTTGAAAGGACTAATAAAACCAAGTGTATCACCTTGGGGAGCATCAGTCATATTTTTTAAGAAGGATGGTACATTGTGTTTGTGCATCAACTATCATATGCATAACAAAGCTATGGTTAAGAACAAGTATTTGTTGCCACACATTGACAACCATTTTGATCAAATGAGGGGTGCCACCATATTCTCTAAAATTGATCTGAGATATGGATATCACCCATTGAGGGTTAAAGATGAAGATATATTTAAAACTACATTCAAAACCAGATCATATGGGAACTATGAGTTCACTATTTTACCTTTTGGTTTAACAAATACACCTGCAACATTCATGAACCTAATGAATTGCGTGTTTAGGGATTACCTTGACAAATTTGTACTAGTTTTTCTAGATGATATTTTGATTTATTCTGGAAATGAGTAAGAACATTGCAAGCATTTAGAAATGGTCCTACAATGTTTGAGAGAGTGTAAGTTGTATGGTAAACTTTCCAAGTGTACATTCTTCCAAAAGAGGGTACATTATTTAGGTCATGTGATTTCAGCAAATGGAATTGTTGTAGATCCAGCTAAGATCAAGGTAGTAATTGAGTGGCCAATACCCAAAAATGTGTCAGAAGTAAGAAGTTTCATGGGTTTGGCAAGATATTATAGGAAGTTTTTTGCAAACATTTCTAAGATCGTTTTTCCAATTACTTCTTTACAAAAGAAAGGAAAGAGACTTGATTGGATTGAGAAGTGTCAAGAGGCTTTTGACCTACTCAAGTAGAAATTAACCACTACACCAATCTTAAAAGTACTTGATCTTGAAGGTAACTTTATAGTTATCACAGATGCATGCGAAGAAGGGTTAGGAGGCGTGTTGATGGAAGATGGGAAAGTAATTGCCTATGAACCTAGAAAGATGAAACCGTATGAGATGAGTTATGCATCGCATGATTTAGAGTTGGGAGTTGCAGTTCATGCATTGCAAATGTGGAGGCACTATTTGCTAGGGAAACCCTTTCAGTTGAAAATTGACCATAATGGGTTAAAGTACCTTTTTACTAAGCCTAATATGAATACGAGGCAAAGAAGATGGTTATAGTTAATAGTTGACTATGATTTTAATATCAGTTATATTAAGGGAAAAGAAAGTTAGGTTGTCGACGCATTCAGTTGAAGATGACATATTGCTTCTATCGTAATAATCCAAACCAATTTCAAGGGACAAGTACTCAAAAAGTGCAAGGAGGATGAGTATTACTTACAAGTGAAGCAAGCACTCATGGATAATCCACAAGATTCTAGGTATGAAGGTTTTCAATTTGAACCTAATGGATTACTTTGATATAGGGGTAGAATGTATGTACCTGATGTAAAGGAATTAAAAAATTAGGTATGGAAGGAAATACATGAAGCACCATACTTCAGACATCCTAGAGTGATGAAAATGATGTATAATATAAAACCATTATACTTCTAGAAGGGAATGTAGGGAGATCTCGCTAGTTTTGTGGCTAGCTGTCTTGAGTGTCAAAGGGTGAAAGTTGAGCATCATCATCCTACTGGATTGTTATATCCACACAATATACTAGAAAATAAGTGGCAAGTCATAAGTATGGACATTGTGCAAGGATTTCCTATGTCAAGGAATAAGCATAATGCCATTCTGGTGGTAGTAGATAAGCTTACAAAGGTAACACATTTTATACCAGAGAACTTAATTGATGTGACACCTATAATAGCAAAAAACTTTTTGTAGGAAGTGTTTAGATTGCATGGAATTCTTGAGAAGATAATTTCAGATAGGGATGCAGGAGTCACTTCTAGGTTTTGGAAAACCTTGTTTTCTACACTAGTGACTCAGTTGAATATAAGATCAGTGTATCATCTAGAAACATATGGGAAAATGGAAAGGGTAAACCAAATGTTGTAAGATCTAACTAGGATGTATTGCATGGATCAACAGTACAAATGGGAGGATTACTTACCCTTAGTTGAATTTACTTACAATAACTCTTATCATTCTGCAATTAAAATGGCTCCTTTCAAAGCTTTGTATGGCTGAAAGTGTTAAAATCCTATAAGTTGGGATAAACTTAAAGATCAAGTAAGTCTGGGGCCAAAAAAGTTTGCTGAAATGGATGAACAAGTAGTTAAGCAAAGGTTAGTTGAAGCTAATGATTGATAGAAAAGCTATGCTGATGCTAAGAGAGTACCCCGTAATTTTTCCTTAGGTGATAAAGTATTGTTGAGAGTGAAACCTTGCAAGAGGTCCATTAAATTTGGAAAGTTTTCTAAGTTAGCCCCACATTATCTTGGACCTTTTGAGATTCTAGAAGAAGTGAATCCAATAGCATATCAAATCGCTTTGCCACTAGTTCTTGCTAGAATGCATAATGTCTTCCATGTGTCCTACCTTAAAAAGTATATACCAAGGGATAATCATGTAATTGATTGGATTGCTTTATAGGTACAATACTCTGGATTAGTAACTCTCAAGCTCGTCAAGCTGCTAGGAACATGTAAGCTATTCTTGCGTAATAGAGAGGTATTTTAGTGCAAAGTCTAGTGGGACCAATACTCAAAAGAAACTACATGGGAGGACTATGTGAAAATTCAGCAAAAAATTCCTCATATTCTTAGTACTTTTGAGAATGTTTAATAATGTAATGATTAGTTGTTATGTTTTGAATAATACCTTAGGTCATCGGTGATGATGATTCATAAGGGGGGGAGTATGCTACAACCCAAAAGTAGAGTTACTATTTACTATTACTACATAGGGTAAATATGGATGTAATGTGAATTCTGGAGATGAATAAAATATGATTGTACCTTGTTATAAATATGAATGTTATCTCATTTGAATGTTATCCCTGTTGATGTTATTCATGGTGAAATACGACATATAAGTGAATGAAAGGTTATTGAATTATCATTATTCTAACTTTGAAGATGTTAATGTATACTACATATTGTTCTGAACAATTGATTGTCATGTACATGTGTTAGTGGATGTGGGTATCTGTACCATTCCTCCAAGCGGAGGGGAAGTATCACTCAAGAGAAGATCTTGCTCAGGTAATCAGTAAAAGTAACTATCTAAGCATAAACACACACCACATTAGAAAGATTGGTTTGAGTCAATTTGAGGGTAATAGGTAAGTCATCCTTAGATGTTATGTTTGCATTTGAGAGTATTGTTTACTTCTGCATGCATTGGGTGATGTTTAATTGTTTGAGCTTTTGAGATCTTTCTTGTTCTATTACGATTATATTGACAAGTGGGTTGTAAGTGGAAGTATGTTTATATATATGCACATGTATTTCAATGATATCTAATGATATGTATATGCACATGTATGGATATACCACATGTACAAACTTATCAATATGATGGTAATCGTGAGTGGCTATGTGAAACGAATGTGAACATATATATATGTGTATAGTATATACACGTATCCATATGTATATGTATATCAATTCATGCATACGTTGGTGAATGGAAATGCTCATACGAATGCATCGATATAGATATACCTACACATACGTGTACATAGAGGTATATACATTTATACACACACACACACATATATATATATGCACACATTTAGTAAATGTGTTTGTTAAATATATTCTTTTATGTATATATATATATATATATCAAATGTATGCTTACATTATAGACATATGATATATATATACAATATATATGTATATATATATTAATCAATATATATATATATACATATATATAAATACATGTTAAGTATTTAAGTATATATATGTATATTATATATTATATATATTTATATATAATAATATATATATATATATATTATACATATTAAATATGTCAATTGGGATTGACTATCTCTTATTCATTAAAGCAGATTCATAAGGTTGTTTTATAGTCTATATAGACTATGGAATGAAGGTCGATGAACTAACCATGTCTATGGAAGCTGATTTAAAAGCTTTTGATTGCTAGTGGAAACTGATTATCATTATGAAAAGCACACGATATATGGCATAACCTTATACTTGATATTGTTGGTTGTAGAATGATTGACTTGGTCGACGTGTTTAATGAGATCATGCTTGACTTTGTCTTACGTATTAAACTAGTTATGTTGAATCATTCACCATTTGGATCGATTAAAATCTGCTGACATATAATGGAAGTTGACTGAGTTTGATGGTTCCAAATGTGAAGGAAAAAGAATAGGAATTGGTGCCACCTTTGCATTTGATTTTCTATAGATGTATTCTCATTGAAACAATTTGAATTCTCCATATGTATTTGGAATAAGTCTTTAAATTGTTGTTATGGAAACTAATCGATCTGTAGGAGATTTTGTTGAGTCTGAGCTTATTTGATCACCACCTTAATTTTGAGTTGCTTTGCATGGAGCTTTTTGTATTTTTGCATGCTTAAACTATAGGCTTTGAGGTTGCTTGGTTGCTCTATAAATAATTGAACCATTTCATTGTGAGGGACGCATTCTTTCAAGAGATAATACATCTTTTGCAATTCATATTTCTATATATTTACATCCACACTTTGCTTTGTATTGTGAGAGAGATAGGATTGAGATCATATAGTTGATAGAAGATTATATTTTGAGAGAAGTAAGCTACCGACAAGTGAGATAGAGATATAGAAGTTGATTATCAATTCATTTATTGTTGAAGTGTGTTGCATTGCTATCATTAGTTTGGATAAAGAGATAACAGGCATGAGGATCTCTTCTTCTTTGTTATTGTACTTTGAATGGTGTGTTTTACTTGCATGGTTGAGATGTCTTTCCAGTATATGCAATAGAAAGTTTAGAATACTTTGAAAAGGAAAGTGAAGTTATGATACTATTTTCATAATGTGTCTTTATGTACTCCATAGTAGGAGATGTGTGTTTATCATAGGTATTATATACTAGGTATGATTGAATATGAAAAGCACATATGGTGCATTTAGCTAAGATATTGATTTATCTAGGAAAGCTTGAGTTTACTCCTAGGATAGAAAATCCAGTATGGGAGGGATTTTTAAATACTTACTTGTAAGTAGGGTTATCCAAGTATATAGGTTATCTTTGGAATGATGGAGTATCCATTGAAGGAAATACCTAACTTGTGTACTTACTAGTTAAGTAGGTTTATTACAAGTAGATTAATATCATTGTAGGTTATTTGGGATGATGGACTATCCATTGAAGGAAATACCTATGTGTAGCTTAAGATAGCCTTAAGTCAAATCAGCCCCGAGTAGTGTATGTGATAGATGAATCTCAGTAGGAATATTGAATGTAACACTTTTTCCAAAGTAGTGTGAATGTATGAGACTCCACTCTAGATTGTGTGACTACTAAGACTAACACTATATGTTCACCGTGATCCAGTATTACATGCTAGACAAAGATTGTGGGATTACAAGTTCTAGTTATGTAGGACACAACACTGTGCTCAGTTGGTTGTCGTTATCGGTTACTCTACCAATCTCTTCGTCGAAGGGAGGTTCCATCTATCTAATGATAGATGTGTCGGGGACCACATTATGAGTTCATGGTTGGTAGAAAAGCACCCGAGTGATGCTTCTCCTCCATAGTAGGCGATAAAAGAACCAAGATTTGAAAGGAAGGATCCTAGACCGTCTTACAACTATTTGTTCTAAATCTCTTTGAGCTATGTATGTAATTGTATGCTTTCTTACATTGTAGTATTTATGAAATGAAAATGAATTCATGTTGTAATATGATATACAATTTGAATGGAAATTATCAATAAAGAAAAGAAAAAAAAATATTTGCAATGACATGATACTTGTTTATTTACTCATAAAGTGTAAAATTATAAATGTTTACTTCATAGAAGGGTTAGTACGTTACAAACTTACCTATCCTTGAAAACAATCTCGTATCTTCTCAATTCACTTTCTACATTTGAAAATTAGTCTCTTCACCATTCTTATCAAATTGAATTGATTGATTGTTCCTCTTATAGGTTTGAAAGTGAAATGAATTTATTTACAGGCCCAAAATAAAATTAACTAATTTCATTCATTATAAGTTCTAACATAGAGTACAACTAAGACTAAAGGAATGATGTAATTGAATAACCATAAATGTATAACTCACATTAATTAAAAATGAAATTGAATTATTAACTACTGTCTAAATTTATTTTTGATTTACATATTAAAATATTTGAGTAGTGTTAAATCTAAGTATGTCTAATTATTTAATTAGTTATGTGCAATGCTTAGTTTCATAACTCAAGAGGAAAACATCAACATAGTGATCCTAATATCTCATACTTAATTTTAAATACCTAACTATGACATGTTAAATTTGAAAGTTATACCAATTCTAAGATTTAATTTGAATAATTTATTCTCATCCCAATTGTTGATATATTTTTTATATCAAAACATGTTTAAACATTCTTAATCAATTCTAATTTTTCTCTTGATAATTTTAAAAATAGTTCATCAAAGTGACGAGGGAGCAAACCCGAGACACAGAAAATGATGCAAACAACTAAAGAAATTTTATTATTATTTAGAATGGAACTTCTTACATGCAGAGGATCCCAAATCCTTGAGCTCTACGATACATGCAAGCTACAGAAGTTCATAAATTACAAAAATTACAGAAGTTACCCTTTTCGCAGCATGCGAACTCTTTTCCCCAAAAAGCTATCCAAAAATCAGAAACTAGCCCATAAATAGCCCCTTTTTAGTTTGGAGCCAAAAACAACATTCGAGATAAGAGTTTTAGTGGTTTGGCACCAAAAAGTACAATTTGAAATTCAAACATTATGTCCTAATTCAAAAATTGGCAATTTTCAAAAAATCGGCCAACTTCCGAAAGCCATAACTTTTGATTCAAGACTCCATTTTTTGAACCGTTTGCACTATCAGAAAGGTCTCGGAGTGAGGAACACGCTAAGAACCCACTTCGTTGGTTCCAACAATTTTTGGGCCCGTACGGGACTATTTAGTGCCTCAAAGTGATTTCAGAGAGGTTTTTTAAGGGCAAAAGCCGAGAAGTGGAACTTGAATAACTTTCAAACTCAGAATGATCTTGACCTGATTCTTTAGCCAAAGTGCTTTTTTTTTGTCCTGAAGCTTCCCATAAATTTCTGCCTCCTCACACCTTCAAATTCAAAACTGTTAAAAATAGAAATTGAGCAGAAAAAATAGAAATGCAATTCGGAAAGTTGGGAACTCTTATTTGATGAAAAG
>VDFB02321469.1:87243-109047 GCA_007258455.2 Sequoia sempervirens | reverse complement strand
TTGTGTTTAAGGGTCTTAAGGGTGTCATAGGAGTCTAAGAACTTGAAAATCCTTAGTTTGGAGACAATTTAAGATACTGTAGAAAGTTTCATAATTAGTGGACAAGATTTGAGTAGGGTTTCTTTGGAAAAAATGGCTAATTAGGCCTTAATTTTGTGGAAACAACAGGTTTTGGAAGGATTGGTCTGAAACAAGAGCCATTTGGGTTTGGATATGTTGTGTAGAATCATAAAAAAACATTTGAATCAATCATTATTTTTGGGATTCACTTGAGAAAGTTGAGAAAAAAGTCCAAAAAACCATCGCTAGAGACCTAGTTGAGCTAGAAGCCTAGTTAAGGTGAATAAGTCGGTTTGTGTTTGAGACAAAGGCTTGGGACTTTGTAACCATTCAAGGAATATTTTATTGAGTATCCTAAGATTATTCCAAGGGTTTGGATCTATAAGAGAAGGTTTTAAGTCATAAGTGAACTATTGAGGCTTATCTCCATAAGGGTGCCTAGAAGCGGGTTTGAGAGTGCTTCATTGAAATTCTTGAAATCATTGTGTTTCTTTGAAAGTCCCATACCCTTTGCATCAGATTGGTATCCAAGTAGAGAGTAGGTCCTTTAGGGGTTGAAGGTTCAATAGTGGCACCAAAAAATCAATTAGCAAGAGAGTTGGAGGAGTTGAGGGAAACCTTGGAAAGAGAAAGAAGGAAAAGAAGAGAACAAGAAGCAGCAAGAGAGCAGGCCAAAGCAAGGGAAGAGAGGTAATGGAGAAGGGAGAGAGAAGCTATGCAAGCTAGGATAAACAACCTTGAGAGAAGTAGGAGAGAAGAACAAGAGGACCAAGAAGACAATGATGAAGAAGAAGAGCCTGTGAGGGTAAATCAAGAACAACTAGCATATGAGATAGAAGACCCTGAGGAAAGGAGGTTATTAAGATTGTTGAAAGTAGTACAAGGTCATGGAGGAAAGAGTCACATAGATTTTCCTATCTATCAAGGGAAGATGGATAGTGAATAGGTGCTAGGATGGCTTGATTCCTTAGACAGCTATTTTTAGTTTGAAGAGATGGAAGAAGAGGGGAAGGTTAAGTTTTCCAAAACCAAGTTGAGTGGTACAACACTGACATGGTGGACTAGTTTTTAGAATGATAGGATAGCTAGGGGATTGGAAAAAGTTTCTACATGGGAAAGGATGAGGAGTTTGGTCAAGGAACAATTCTTACCATATGATTATACCATTCATGTGAAGAGGATGAGGCAGAATTTAAGAAAGAGATGGATTTGATGTCCTATATAGAGCAATTTACAAGCTTAGTATCAAACAAGGATATGCCAAAGAAGATGAAAAATTAGCTAGGTATATCAATGGTTTGAGGTATAACTTACAAGATGAAATTGGTTTGCAGATGCCAAGGACGTTAGGAGAATGTTTTCAGTTGGCCATTAGAGAAGAAGAAAAGGTGAAAAGGAAGCAAGAGAGGTCAAGCAATGGTGGAAGAGGGGGTAGTTCTAATAGACGTAGAGGTAATAGAGAACAAGGGCAAGGAAGAAATGATAAAAGAAGCAATGACAAGGGAAAATAGGTGTTTTCAGATCAAAGAGGAGGATACACTCATAGAGGAGGAGGCAGATTTGGACAAGGTAGGGGCACATTCATAGGAAGTTGTTTCAATTGTAATGAGCCAGGGCATCATTCTTTCAAGTGTCCTAAATGGGAACAATCAGATAAGGGCAGATATAGGAGGGAAATTTTGGTACAAGAAGAAGACAACAAGGAGGAACCAAATACATTTATGGTAGACCCTATAGTTGATGGTGAGTTCCTTATGGTAAAGCAAGGGGAAAGACTTCATCAAGAGCCAAAGGTAACTTTTTTCAAGACAAATTGTCTCAACCATAGTAAAATATGTAGGTTACTCATAGATTCTTGATCACATAGCAATTTGGTTTCATCTAATATGGTAACGAGGTTAGGAATTGAACCATATGATCATCCTACTCCCTACAAGGCCACTTGGGTAACCCAATTGCAGCATGTAGAGATTAGTAAGAGGGCATATGTGGATTTTTCAATTGGAGCATATCAAGATAGAGTGCTTTGTGATGTCATTCCAATGACTTGTGTTCATATCATTTTAGGGAGACCATGGCAATATACTAGGTAGACAATGCATGATGGGTACAATAATACATATTTGGTTCACAAGGGAGGTAATCGGTATAAGTTGAGGCCTTTTCCTTTGGATTAGTTAAGTGAAAATTTTGTGATATGTTTTGAGAAGCATTTGTAGGTGGATATGCAAGGTAAGTGTTGACGGTGATTTTGGCACTACAACATGCAAACATAATATTGCTATTTTGCTTCTCCTGAAAGAGAAAGGCAACACATGGATGCCTTAGCTCCCAAGGTCTTTATAGTTGGTTCTCAACTGTGCTGATGTTACTCAATGGTCAATGCAACAGTAATATTCAAGGGGCCTATTGATGTTGAGCTTTTGGATAGTTTTTAGATCAAGCATGAAAATAAAACCTACTTTAATAGGGGTTTTTAAAGAAATAGAAAAAGATATATCAGGGCTTTGAAATAGAAAAAAGAACAATAATTTATCCAATCTTAACCAAACTTGTTAACGTCAAGGAATTATAAACTAAAAACTAAAGAACAAAGTAAACTTATGATTGACACACAACCTCTTTCATTCTCAGTGCTAATTAGAATAGTAGATTTTTTAGCTACCATTTAAATAAACACAAATAACATTTCATTCCTTGGAGAGTTCACAAATCAAATGATCAATTTAAGATAAATATCATTCTGGAACACAACATGAAGTAGATTAAACTCTGTTTGCTTCTACTATTATTAAAACAAATAAACAATATTTACAAAGCTGGCACAATCACTAGTGTACATAAAATCTGAGTCTCAAGATCATTTCCAACTACACTAAGAGAACTTGGAAAATACATTACAGTCTATACTAAAATCTTACTGCAAACCAAGAAGACAAAAAAAGAAGCTCTTATTACTCAGAATCAAGATGCAACTCTATCTCCTTCTATTAACTCACTAACTCCTAATAGTTCTAATTCTAAAAATTTCTCAGTCTAAAAGTTCTCTAAAACTAAAAGTTCTAATCCCTTACTATCTAACCTAGAAAACTACTAACCAAGACAAAGAGGCAAGAATGCCATTTATACAGAGTGTGTACCAAAATAATGCTTTGTCCCCTGCACTAGGGTTTATAAAATATCTGCATCCAGGAGAGTTGACTCTCAGATCTTTTTGAGGACAGTCAAAACTGCATTCAATGTGAAGCCCTACTATCCATTCTAATGAAGGATTTCTATCCACAGGAGAATCCTTTTAGATCTTTTGGAAACTATAGCATTAACTCTCCCGTCTTCATGTCCACCCTCAAACTCTGTTGGGGTCGCAATGAATGCTCAGAATATCTACATTAATATTGATCTACCTCTATCAGTGGTCGCCACAGGTGTCCCTCTGAGTGATGGCTTCTCTTGTCACTCGACTTCCTTTTTGTTTTGGACTTCTTTGTTTGTTGACCATTCCCTGGAAGCACCATTGGGCCTCCTTGCAAATATGAATAGCATTACCCGAATCAGTCTATCATCATCTATTCTTAGAAGGAGTCTATCTTGCCTTCTGTTAGTCTTCTCCAAAGGGGCAATCAATCAGTCAAAGGCCCCTCTTAGTTCCCTATAATTGGATGGTCACTTGCCACGTAGGATCTTAGGCAATCAAAAGGTGGTTCACTTGGCAATTTCATGTTGGTGAGATACCATCAGTGTCTTCCCGATGCGATTTCGTCCTATAACAGTTATCGACATAGCATGGGTCAATCGATGAAATGTTTTGACGTGCTGAAGAAGTTATATTGAGCTCGCAAGAACTCATCGAAAAAACTACATCCTTTTGCTAAGAAAATATGGTGAAGGCATGATCCATCACCAATCTCCATTTCCTTTTGTGATGGTCTCTTTTCTTTTGGGCATACTTACGGTGATATCCCCTCCATGTCGCCAAGACATCATCCAGTCGGTAAGACATCTTACCGAACCCATTCCATTCGTTCAAAGTCTCCTTGAGTCCTTTTATTTCCATGAGCCCTTGTTTTCTCTTCGGTGTGACCATCACAAGTCGGTGAGAAATTACACTAAACTCTAGATCCTCCAGCGATTTCATTTCATTTTAGCCAGACCCTGTTGAATCAGCAAGAGACTATGTCGATAGTATGTCGTGTCGCCAATTGTTCATTTGAATTCGAGGAGAGCTTGTTTGATCGACAAGACTATGTGAACTCAGCAAGACCATATGGAAAAGTCCCTCCTCTCTCGATCAGCACATTTTGTATCGGGGAGACATCCCTTCATGTCAGCATGACCTTCCATGGTTGATGAGAGTTTTGCCGAAGCCACTTTTCTCCCAGTGAACTTCCTTCATGTCGCTGAGACCTTTCAGAATCGGGGAGACATTACCCCAAATTTATCTTCTCTTACTGAGCCTTCCTTGTCATCGGCAAGACTCCCACAATGTCGGCCAGAGGCTGTGGCGAGTCCCTATCTGTCATACTAATATCCTTCTTCATATGGGGAACTCATCTTCAATATCAGAGAGACCATCATTTGTCGCTATGACCTCATGGCAAAGTCCTTCATTCGCTTGGAGTCTTCCTGACATCTTCTTGTCCTCCTCGAGCCCCAGCCTTTCTATTTTGGTGTGAATTTCCTCCTTCACTAAAACCTTTTGGTGAAGTTGTGATCCATTGCTGAGCTCTATTTCTCTTTTGGTGGGGTCCCCTTCTTCTATTGGAAAGACATCTTGAATGCTGGTGGGACCTCCTAGTGATATGATCCTTTTCTAGCTCGGAGCTCCTATTGGTAGGACATTTTGAGGTTGTCGAGACTTCTTAGATTTGGCCGATACACTGATGCCTCTTTATTTTGTTGAGACTTCTTTCGATCAGCGAGACATTTCCCCGATCCCTTGATGTCACCCCAAAGACTGACCCTTCGGTGAGACTTATTGGTTTTGGCCAGAGCTCCTGTAGAACCTTTTGTTTCACTGAGGGATCTCTTTAGGTTCATCCTTTTTCGTCATGACAATCTAATTCTCTCCATGATGAAGCAATGTGTTGATAGGACATTCGATGGTCGAAAAGACTACAAGACCTCTTATCGATGAGACATTCTTTCTTCACTAAGACTTCTCTCTGAAGAAAAGTCTTGCCGAGAGGTAGTACTTTATCTGAGGTCAGTGAGACATTTTGTGGTTGGGGAGACCTTATGGCGAGCCCCTTGTTTTCTTGAGACTCTATCGGCAACAGTCATAGCGATGCCAAACTCCTTGGGTGAGCTCTTCATAGATGTCGGCGAGACTTCCACTATTCGCCAAGACCTCTGATCGAGCTCCTTATGTCATACCGAAGAATGACCCTTTGGCAAGACCCTTTCATTTCGGGTAGACATCCTGCCGAAGGAAAAATGTTGTCAGGCTTAGAGCTTTGGTGGGACCCTCCCCTGCTATTAGAAATTGACCAAATGTCAGCCAAAATCTTGTTGAAGGCACCATGTCTAGGGATTTTCCATTTCAGGGGGACATTGATGTAGTCATACCGAAGTGGACTCTTTCATTGTGTGTGCTTCCTTGTAACATTCCCCTGTCAAGAAGACGTCCTATAGATACCTCATGTCTCAGTGAAAGCTTTACTAGTTCATCCTTTTGTTGCTGAGACATATTGATTCTCTCACCGAAGAAAATGACTCCCACCGAAGTGTTAGACCCTTTGTTCAGTAGTCAGTAAGACATGAGCCCTTTCGAGGAGACATCTCATTGAAGACATAACTCTCACTGAAAGAACTTGTTCATTCTTGCTAGTCAGTGAGACATGAGGCTTTCGACAAGACTCTATCCCAAACTTAATATCTCCCACCGAAGTCCCTTCTCCCTATTGCCAATTGGTGAGACCAAAATACTTCACCAAGACCATATGCTAAATAAGATGACTCCCACTGAGGTGTTAGACCCTTTTTTTGCTAGTTGGTGAGAATTTGTGAACTCACCGAGACTGGTGGGGAGAAAACCTTATGCTGATAGAGGAATCCTTTTTATAGTGGTCGGTGAGACATGGAGACCTCACCAAGACCTTCCCCTAAAGACAAGCTCATGCTAATAGAGGAAAACCCTGAGTCACCAAAACAAAGACCTTGGTCCTATTGATAGATGCATGTATGTAACTTCCACTCGCCATAACATCCCTAGGTTATTGCCAACTTTTGCCTTAACTATTTTTTAGAACCAACTAGATTGAAGAATTCCTTTCAACTTAGCCTCAGCTAAGGAATATCATCAAGTATAAGATTTAACCCTACAAAAGGAAGGTCTGCATTAGTCCTCAGAAGCAAATAAGACATATTATTATAAATCCACTATTGCTTATAATTATTTTAGTTAATCCCTAGCAAGAAGAAAACCAACCTAGGTTGAAACAGAACCAAGATTAAAATCAGATAGGGCAAGGAGACAAACTCAGACAGAAAACAGAAGAAACCCCAAGAGAAAAACACATAACAAAAAGCAGAGAAAAAAAAAAAAGAGAAGGGGGACCCATTTTGATCCAGATAAAAGTGGTGTGGTTATGCAAAGCATAACAAATGGATACTTAGCTGAGAAAATGGTTTAACCATTTTCATGAATCTAGAGGATTTAGCTACCCAGAACTCCTAGTTCATGAACATTACAACTCCAATTAGGTTAGTTATAACAAGAAAGGTAGAGCTAGAATCTCAAATGTAAGTCAATCAATGGCTACCCCCTACATCTTTGTGAGCGCTTGATGGTGCATCATCCTTTCATAATGCCTTCTTCATCTTTTGAACAATAATGTGTAAGATGTGAGCTACATGAGTTGGATTCCTTCGTGCAATGATATCTCAGGCATTACTCTGCTACCAGTCAGGTGTCCATAGCCCTGACAGAGATACCTCTAGTTTTCTCGTAGCATTGCACTACTGCCAGTCAAGTGTCCATAGCCCTAGTAGAGTTACTGGAATCACCCATTCATATTGAATCCTCTTCTTTTGATAATTCTTTTCTTTTCTTTTCTTTTTTTTCATAGAGTTTCAAATATTTCATTTAGTTCTTTTCTAATATGTCAGATGCTTAACATCTGATGTAGGCTGAAAACTACCATGAATCTCATAATAGCACTTGGGAGATTGGATTTTTTACTCAAATCTTATGACACCCTAGTCCTAGGATAAATATACCATTACAAGAGGAGATGATCTTAATGATTTGTGATAGAGTTAGGCGAGCTGATGAAAGATTTCTTACTTGGCACCTTGTTTCAAAACCTTCCACAACCTTTATTGACAATAAGCATGGAACAATGAATTGAGGACAAAATCATCCAATAAGAAAGCTTGAAAATGTCTAAACCACTTCTCTCCTAATGACCATAGCATGCCTCAGGTAACAACCCACAACTTTGGATGGAAAGAACAGATCAACCCCCAAAGAATAGAAAAAATAGAAAACCAAAGAGCAAAGAAAACAAAAAAGAACAAAAGGAAAGAAAAAAAAAATAGCAACTTATTTACAAAGAGTGAATTAGTTACACAAAGAGTAGCAGATTATTCACATAAAGGAAGGAGTTATTTACAAACTAAAACACAAAAGCTATGTACATAATGCAGATTATTTACAAATAGGAGACAAATAAATTATTCACATAAAGAACAATGAATTACTTATATACAAAATAGAAATTAACAAGCCTCAAGATTCAAAATAGTGCTTGAGGAACTGCCCATTGATAGGAAAAGGAACAGGTTCTCCAGTTAGGCTACTCAGCCTAAAAGCATTTTCCCCTAGGATCTCAGCAATTTAGTAAGGGCCTAACTAGAGTTTGTCAAACTTTTGGTGATTGCCTTTCTTTTCTCCAGCCTTATCCCATAGCAACACTAGGTCTGATATCCTAAAAGCCTTAATCTTGGATCTTTTGTCAAACCAACATTTGACAACAACCAGATGGTTGAAGAATTGTTGCAAAGCAACATCTCTTTGTTCTTCTAGTTTCAATAGAGCAGCTAGCCTGATTTCTATCCTATTGTCATTAGAGTAGAATTTTTTCATGAATTCAAGGATAGGTATTTATAGGTGGATGGGGAATATAGGCTCTTGGCCATATACTAACTTAAATGGTGAAGTTTTCAAAGCATCCTTAATCCTAGTCCTATTTTCCCATAATGTGAATCTCAACTAGGTATGCCAGTCTCTAGGTTATGCTCTAATAGTTTCTTAATTACCCCTAAGAGATTCTTATTTGTTGAATCTACTACTCCATTGCCTTGTGGGTAATAATTTGAAGAATACTTCAATACAATCTTGTGATCATATTCCCAAGAAATAAACTTAGCAGAAGAAAAGGTGGAACCATTATCACATACCAGAACGAAAGGTACCCCAAACCTTGTAGTGATGCATTCGGTGAGGAACTTAGTCACTACCTCTATGGTGTTGTTCTTGTAGGGTATGGCTTATGTCCATCTTGTGCAGTAGTCAGTTGTAGTCAAAATGAATTTTTGTCTTGCAGTAGAGTTTGGATTAATAACCCCAATAAAATCCAGTGCCCATTGGGCAAATGGCCTTACCTCATAGACAGGTTGCAAAGGCATGGCTGGGTAGCATTCCCTTGGCACAAAAATTTGACATACATGGCATGTTCTTACATGTTGATTGGCATCTTTGAATACACAAGGCCAGTAATAACCAGACCTAAGAATCCAATGTGCCCGATAGTCTACAAAACCATAACCTATGCCATGTTTCCCATGAAACTCAGAGATCACATGCTTGGCTTCTTGATGATCAAGGAATCTCAGGTATACTCCTTCGAAGTTCTTCCTATATAGTAACCCTCCTTTGAACATGTACATTTGAGAACACTTTAGTCTTAGGGCTCTCCTTTGAGTGACATTCATGCCTCGATTATTGAGCATAAAGCCAATGGTATCAACATACAATGGGTCATTAGAGAAAGATTGGGTTTTGTACTACTAATAGATGATGCTTTCACTAGTGTTCGCCATGGACTGCGATAAACCCATGCCTCTAACTACTTTCATGAGATGCATCTCCAAATCAAATTCTTGCAGGATGGCCATCCATTTGCCTCTCCTTTCTCCTAGCTCGCTTTGCATTAGTAAGGACTTCACAACTGCATCAAGAAATACAATGATGCCTTGACTTCAAAGAATGTAATGTCAGAATTTATTAATAGCCCAAACCAGCACAAAAACTTGCTTTTCCAGAGGTGAGTATCTGATTTCCATTTTTTTGAATGGAGAGCTCATAAAAGCAATCGGTCTCTCCTCTTCCTCCTCTTTGCGTTGAGTTAAAATAGCCACACATGAATGCTCAGAGGCAAAGGAGTAAATGTAGAATGACTTAATGTAATCGGGGCTGGTAAGGACCGGTGCTTCTGAGATGGATCGTTTGATTTGTGCAAAGGCAGCCTTCGCTTCATTAGTCCACTCTACCTTGGCATCCTTTTTCATCATTTCGTTAAGAGGCTTTATGATTTCAGCAAAGCCCATGATGAACTTCCTCACAAAATTGATTTTCCTGGAGAAAGACTTCATTTCTTTCTTCCTTCCTAGCTGGTTGATCTACAGAATGGACTCGACTTAGTATGGATTAATTGATATTCCTCTCTCAGAGATTATACATCCCAAGAGCTTTCCTTTAGAGACTCTGAACATGCACTTGTTGGGATTCAGGCATATGCCATACTAGATACACCTCTGGAGAACCTTGGCCAAGTCGGCAGTATGATTGAGTCAATCCTTGGAGAACACTATCAGGTCATCTATGTAAACAATAATACATTTTCCAATTAGATCCTTAAAAGCTATGTCCATGGCACGCTGGAAAGTTGCTCCAGCGTTTATCAGACCAAATGGCATCCTTCTATATGAAAATGTCCCCCACTTGGTGGGGAAAGACGTCTTCATCCTATCCTAAAAGTCAACCATTACCTAATTGTATCCAGAGTAACCATCCAAGAATGACATCATTTGTCCTCCATTGATAGTCTGTAATACCTCATCTAGGGAAGGGAGTGGGTAATTATCCTTTTCTGAGGTCCTATTCAGATTTCTAAAGTCTACACATAGCCTAATCTCCCCATTATTATTACGGACTAGAACTAAGTTGGCTACCCATGTTGAATGGCACATATGGAAGATTATCCTTGTAGACAGCAATTTTTTAACTTCTTTATAGATCAATGGCTCAATCAGGGTGTTGATAGGACATTACTTCTATCTGAAGGGTTTAGCCTCCAGCTTCAAGGGGATAGTGTGGGTCATAATAGAGGAATCAAAGGTCTGGAGGTCTTCATACCGCCAGGCTATTGCAACAATATCCCTTTTAAGTGCCCTTAATATATCTTCTCTAATTGCTTCAGGGCAGGCCTGCCCTATGTAGACATTCCTTTGAGGACCTGAATTAGCTAGGTTAACCATCTCATATTCGCCCCCTTTGTCTTCATCTGGTATCTTCTCTTGAGCCCTCAAATCTGAGTCAAAAATTCTCTCCAAGGCCACCATTCCCTTAGGAATGGTATTGCTCTTTAAGTTAAGGACTCCTTCTGTATCACATGCCTCTAGATTCCAATATCCTTGATCCCTGTTGGACTCGTCAATGATTTGTCCTTCAAAAACATCTAAAATTGCTAGGAAAGCAAGGATATGTCAATCATCATCAAAGACTTGGAAGTTCTTGATATTGTCAGGAATAGCTAGGGTGAACATCAGTTCCACTGAGAATCTTTTAGACTTGGAGCCTTGCATAGGTTCCAAAGTACTAGTAGCAACATCCAATGAATCAGCTACATGATTTTCCTCTCTAGAGATTAAGCTAATCCCAAAAGCATTGAAGTCCTCAATCAGGTTCCATACCTGATTTTTGTAAGTTGCCAACCTTCTATTGTGACATGTGTATTGGTTGCACACCTGCTTGATAACTACCTCTAAATCTCCATGGACCACCAAGGTAGTGATCCTTTTCTTATGTGCAAACATTAATCCTCGAGGTAGAGCTTCATATTCAGCTACATTATTAGTGCATCCAAATTGTAGCCTATAAGAAGCAAAGAAAGCTTTCCCTTTCGGGCTGGTTAGTACAATCCCAACACCACAACCGGTTTTGGACTTGGATCCATCAAAGGTAAGGGTCCACAACTAATCACAAGCAAGGGTTAATCCTTTTAAAGTTTTCATAGGTATTTGAATAGGATTAACCAACGGTGGGACCTCTTGATCTTTTGGACCAGTCATAGGGAAAGGATTCTCTAAAGATTCTCGAGGTACCTTCTCCAATTCCTACTTGGTTGTATCATATAGCTAGTGGTTGTCTTCTTGGCAGTCACTAGTGTCTTTGGTTAATTCCTTTGGTCTTGTTTCATTTGTGAGTATAGGGGTGTCTAACAAACCTTGGGGTTGCTCTTTATCAATATGTTGATTCAGGAGTGTATTTGGGGTAGGCTCAATTTGAGAAAGGACTTCCTTTGAAGAGGTCCTATCCTTTGTTAGCATTGTTTCTTCTTGGGCTTCAAGTGAGAAGTGGTCTGCAACTCCCTCAAAATGTCATGGGCTAGTCTTTTCAACATGGGGAACATAATTTAAAGTATCAATACAGGGTTGACAATTCAATTTAGAGTGGTTTTGGTAGTGTACCCTGCACCAGTTAGGGAGTAAAAGGCTTTGTAAATTGGTGTCTTCCCCTAGGATTAGCTGATCTTCCTGCAGCTTCATGATCAAGGCATGCTAATTTTCTTTAATTAGGGGATCACGATAGTTTTGTTTTGACATGTCCTTAGCATTGAGAACCGAGAAGGTTAGGATTTCCTCTCTTTTGTAAACCCCTATCTCAGCATCAAAGTAGGTTACCTCATTGGGACAATCATACTCAGTGATGATATGCTTGAGGCGTGGCTCACTCTCAATTCTAATATGAGTAGGAATTCCCTTCCATGGTAGCCACATGTGTGAAAAGTCCAGGGAGAGGTATCCCCCTATACTTTTCATCAAATCTCAGCTTAGTAGCATACCATAGGTCTCAAGAATATCTACTACTTGAATGTCAATGTTTGTTAGGATCCTAGGATCAAATCCTACCTGCACATGTATGTTTCATAATTCCCCCACTACATTGACCTATGTTTTTTCCAGTTGGATAAATTTTTTGTTTGTTTGAATAGGGTTCAATCCTAACTTCTTACATACTAAAAATGGCATGACATTTCTTGAAGCTCATGAATCTAGCAAACAATTATGGAGATTCTTTCCACAAATTTTTAAACTCAAAAGAAAAGGTGGAGTACTTACTTTGCTTTTGTACAATGTTGTGTTCATGTCTATAGGGGGTGTAACCTTGCTCTTTCCTTTCAACTTATCAGCTTTCTCTAGAGCTTTCAACACTATCTCTCTTTGAGCAGGGTACCACTTTAAGATGTCAAAGTATGACAAAGAGGTTTTCTGTTTATGCATCTCAGAAACAATGTCAAATTTTGTATCATAACTTGCATTGTTTTTAAAAACACTAGACAAATTACCTCTATGGTGGAAGTCAGATGAACCTTTTGGTGGAGGAGGATTATTATAAGCATTTTGATTTGGGGGTACCATGTGATTGGGATGTGTTGAGGTAGTGAATGGGCCCTTGTTCTTATTTTCTCCCTTTGTCTGAAAAGCTTCGGCATCATATGATTCTTCCTCTAGTTCATTCTCACTTTGTCTTGTGAATGAGGGATCTTCTTCAAAGAGATCATAAGCCATTGTAGTATCCACTGAGTCACCTCCTTTATGCGAATTACCTTGGAATGTGTGGGTATTTTCTTGTGCCATTTTGAAAAACTTTTGCACCTCAGGGCAGTTCACCTCAAAATGAGTTGCAGTATTGTGTAGCCTGCACTAGTTGGTCATAAAATTAAGGTCAGCCACATTTGCAGTATGTTACCTCTCCTCATTGGCTTGATAATTGTGAGGGACCCCACCATTGTTTGGTCATGTATTCCATTGCCGATTGTTGTTTACTCTCTGGTTATATCCTCTATTTTGATTTTGGTAGCCCTGGTTAGAGGAATTTTTGCCCTGATAGCCCTTCTGGTTGTAATTGTTGTTGTTGTTCTAGTAGTTACCCTAGTTGTTGCTATTTTGATTAGGGTAGTTATGTTGATTTTGAGATGGGTTCAACCTAAGCTGAGCCATGTCATTAGTGACTTGGGACAGCATTTTCTTCAAAGTTTCTACTTCATTTGTAAGCTAAGTTGGTTTTTCACTTTCAACAGCTTTAGCAATGGGTGGCTGATCAACATGGCTTGGGGTTCCAACTTGGTTATGAAGGCCTTGTGAACCTTGAGGGATCTGTGGTTGTTGAAAAGGGTTAGGGGTCCTATTGGAAAATAATGGAAGAGGAGGTTGAGTCTGCAATTCAGATATAGGTCCATAATGGGAAGGAGACATTCCTAGAATAGTACTGAATAAAGGGGGTGGACTAGGCATCTGATACCCTACTAAAGGAAAACCTTCTCCTAAACTTGGTTGAGAGTTGGTCTGTTGCTACAACTTGATAGCCAAGTGATAAACTTTGGATAAGAATCAATGTCAACCGGTTGATAAGTCCTTTGTAGGAACAAACCAAGAAAAGGCTCTATAACCCTAAAGTATGCCTAAATGGCACTGTTCTCGATAACCAGATAGGGATCCTGCAGCATCCTATACATTCGTTGAAACCTAGTATTGAACAAGGGAAAGGATTTACATGGCTCCTTCCTAATGATAGAAAATTGATGATAAAAAAGAGTTGGATCCACATAGACTCTAAACTGATTGATGAAGGCATTTTCCAAATCTATCCAAGTTAGAATAGAACCTTGCGGGAGATTGAGATACCAGTTGTACACCATGTCCCCTAAGGAATAAGGGAATGACCTACAAACTACATCATGGTGAGCTATTTGAGCTTGGGTACAACCATCCTTGAAAGCTTGTATGTGCTTTTCAACACTCTTTGATTCACCATGGATATACTTAGGGTAGAACTTCTCAGGGTTCTTAGGCATGTCATGAAAACCTCCAGGGATAGTCCCCAATGGAGAGGGATTATTCTGAAAGAATGCCATTGGTGGCAATGGTGGTGGTTGAGCCAACTGTTGTATGGGTTGAACCAACTATGATGACAATTGGGATGGATTGGATAGTGGATTGATGGGTATCCACTGGGGTATTGGTGAAAAGCCTAGTGGAGTGAGCAGGGCTGATAAGGGTGGTATGACAGTTGCCCCAGTCCTGTGACTATTGTGTCTTATTGGGGTCTTGAGTTCTATCAGGGGTGGTGGATTTTCAGCTGATCGAAGAACTCTATGGGACTTCTCTGGGGATGAAAGCCCAGATTTATCCAGTTTTCCCTTCTTGGCCCTCCTTCTAGTGCCAGTTTCTGTTGACAGTGATTTTAGCATTGCAACATGCAAACAAAATATTGCTATTCTTCTTCTCCTGAAAGAGAAAGGCAACACATGGATGCCTTAGCTCCCAAGGTCTTTGTAGTTGGTTCTCAACTGTGCTGATGTTACTCAGTGGTCAATGCAATAGTAATATTCAAGGGGCCTGCTGGTGTTGAGCTTTTGGATAGTTCTCATATCAAGCATGAAAATAAAACCTACTTTAATAGGGGTTTTTAAAGAAATGGAAAAAGATATATCAGGGCTTTCAAACAAAAAAAAGAACAATAATTCATCCAATCTTAACCAGACTTGTTAACTTCAAGGAATTATAAACTAAAAACTGTAGAACAAAGTAAACTTGTGATTGACACATAGCCTCTTTCATTCTTAGTGCTAATACAAATAACAATTTTTTTAGCTACCATTTAAATAAACACAAATAACATTTCATTCCTTCGAGAGTTCACAAATCAAATGATTAATTTAAGATAAATATCATTCTTGAACACAACATGAAGTAAATTAAATTCTGATTGCTTCTACTATTATTAAAACAAATAAACAATATTTACAAAGCTAACACAATCACTAGTGTACAGAGAATCTAAGTCTCCAGATTGTTTCCAACTACACTAAGAGAACTTGGAAAATACATTACAGTCTGTACTGAAATCTTACTGCTAACCAAGAAGTCAAAAAAATAAGCTCTTATTACTCAGAATCAAGATGCAACTCTCTCTCCTCCTATTAACTCACTAACTTCTAATAGTTCTAATTCTAAAATGTTCTCAGTCTAAAAGTTCTCTAAAACTCAAAGTTCTAATCCCTTACTATCTAACCTAGAAATCTGCTAACGAAGACAAAGAGGCAAGAATATCATTTATACAGAGTGTGTACCAAAATAATGCTTTGTCCCTTGTGCTCGGATTTACAAAAAAATTGCATCTAGGAGAGTCGGTTCTCAGATCTTTCTGAGGACAGTCAGAATTGCATTAAATGTGAAGCCCTGTTGTCCATGCTAATGAAGGATTTCTATCCACAGGAGAAGCCTTTTAGATCATTTGGAAGCTACAACATTAACTCTCCCATCTTCATGTCCACCCTCAAACTCTGTTGGGGTCACCTTGAATGCTCAAAATATATGCATTAATATTGATCTGCCTCTATCAATGGTTGCCATAGGTGTCCCTCCAAGTCATGGTTTCTTCTATCACTCGGCTTCCTTTTTGTTCTCGACTTCTTTGTTCATTAACCATTCCCTGGAAGCACCATCGGGCCTCCTTGTAGATCTAAAAACCATTGCCCGAATCAGTCTATTGTCATCTGTTCTCAGAAGCAGTCTATCTTACTTGCCTTCTGCTAGTCTTCTCAATAGGGGTGGTCAATTAGTCAAAGGCCCCTCTAAGCTCCCTCTAATTGGATGGTCACTTTCCACACAGGATCTTGAGTGGTCAAAAGGTGGTTCTCTTGGAAATCACATGTCAGTGAGACACGATTAGTGTCTCCTTGATGCGATTTCGTCCTATAACAGTTATTGGCATAACATGGTTCAATCAATGAAACATTTTGACGGGCTGAAGAAGTTATATCAAGCTCACAAGAACCCATCAGCAAGACTGCATCCTTTCACTAAGACCATATGGCAAAGGTGTACTCCATCGCTGAGCTCCATTTCTTTCAGTGAGGGTCTCTTTTCTTTTGGGTAGACTTATAGCGATATCCCCTCCGTGTCGCCAAGACATCATCAGGTCGGTAAGACATCTTACCAAACCCATTCCATTTGTTTAGAGTCTCCCCGAGTCCTTTTGTTTCCATAAGCTCTTATTTTCTCTTTGGTGTGACCATCACGAGTCAGTGAGAAATTACACCAAACCCTAGATGCTCCGGCGATTTCATTTCATTTCGGCCAAACCCTGTTGAATCAGCAAGAGACTATGCCGATAGGATGTCATGTCATTGATTGTTCATTTGAATTTGAGGAGGGCTTGTTTGATCGGCAAGACTACGTGAACTTGGCAAGACCTTATGGTGAAGTCCCTCCTCTCTTGGTCAACACATTTTGTATCAAGGAGACATCCCTTCATGTCAGCATGACCTTCCGTGGTCGGCAAGAGTTTCACTGAAGTCACTTTTCTCCCTGCAAACTTCCTCCGTGTCGCTGAGACCTTTCAGAATCAGGGAGACATTACCTTGAATTTCTCTTCTCTTACCAAGCCTTCCTTTTCATCGGCAAGACTCCCTCAATATTAGCCAGAGGTTGTGGCGAGTCCCTATCGGTCATACTGATATCCTTCTTCACATGGAGAACTCATCTTCAATATTGGGGAGACCATCATTTGTCACTATGACCTCATGGTGAAGTCCTTCATTTGCTCAGAGTCTTCCTGACCTCTTCTTGTCCTCCTCAAGCCCCCAACCATTTTGTTTCAGTGTACCTTTCCTCCTTCGCTAAGACCTTTTTGCGAACTCGTGATCCATTGCCAAGCTCCATTTCTCTTTTTGTGGGGCCCCCTTCTTCTATCGGCAAGACATCCTGAATGTCAGTGGGACCTCCTAGTGATATGATCCTTTTCTAGCTTGGAGCTCCTATCGGCAGGACATTTTGAGTCATCAAGACTTCTTAGCAAGCTCTAGCTGCTACACCGATGCCTCTTTATTTCGCTAAGACTTCTTCCAATCGGCGAGACCTTTCCCCGATCCCTTCATGTTACCTTGAAGATTGACCCTTCAGTGAGACTTCTAGGTTTCGGCCAGAGCTCCTGTAGAACCTTTTTTTTGCTTAGGGATCTCTTTAGGCTCATCCTTTGTCATCATGACAATGTGATTCTCTCCCTGATGAAGCAATGTGTTTCCATGACATTCGATGGTTGACAAGACTACAAGACCTCTTGCCGATGGACCTCCTCGCACTTTGTCAATGAGACATTCTTTCTTCACCAAGACCTCTCTCCGAAGAAAAGTCTCACCAAAAGGTAGTATTTTAGCAGAGGTCGGCGAGACATTTTGTGGTCGGGGAGACCTTATGGTGAGCCCCTTATTTTCTCTCTGAACTTACTCTGTTGGAAAGATTCACGGTGATGCTAGACTCCTTGGGTGAGCTCTTCATAGATGTCAGGGAGACTTCCACCATTCGGTGAGACCTCTGATCGAGCTCCTTATGTCATACTAAAGACTGACCCTTCGGTAAGACCCTTTCATTTTGGGCAGACATCCCACAGAAGGAAAAATGTCACTGGACTTAGAGCTTTGGGGGGATCCTCCCCCACTATTGGCAAGAGACCAAATGTCAGCCAGACATCCAGCTGAAGGCACCATGTCTGGGGATTTTCCATTTCAGGGAGACATTGATGTAGTCATACCAAAGTGGACTCTTTCATTGTGTGCGCTTTGTTGTAACATTCCCTTGTCGGGAAGACGTCCTATAGATACCTCATGTCTTGGTGAAAGCTTTACTAGTTCATCCTTTCTCGCTGAGACATACTGATTCTCTCACTAAAGAAAATGACTCCCACCGAAGTGTTAGACCCTTTGTGTGGTAGTCAGTAAGACATGAGCCCTTTCGGGGAGACATCTCACCGAATACATAACCCTCATCGAAAGCACTTGTTCATTCTTGCTAGTCAGTGAGACATGAGGCTTTTGCAAAGACTCTATCCCGAACTCAATATCTCCCGCTGAAGGCCCTTCTTCCTGTCACCGGTTGGCAAGACCAAAAGACATCGCCAAAACCATATTCCAAAGAAGATGGCTCCCGCTGACGTGTTAGACCATTTTTTTGATAGTCGGTGAGACTTCGTGAACTCGTCGAGACCTCTTGGCAAGGAGAAAACCTTATGCTGATAGAGGAATCCTTTTGATAGCAGTCGGCAAGATATGGAGACCTCGCCAAGACCTTCCCCCGAAGAAAAGCTCATGCCGATAGAGGAAAACCCTGAGTCACCAAAACGAAGACCTTGGTCCTGCCGATAGATGCCTATATGTAACTTCCACTCGCCATGACATCCCTGGGGTGTTGCTGACTTTTTCCTTAACTATTTTTAGAACCAACTAGATTGAAGAATGCCTTTCAACTAAGCCTCAGCTAAGTAATATCATCAAGTATAAGATTTAACTCGGCAAAAGGAAGGTCTGCATTAGTCCTCAGAAGAAAATAAGACATATTATTATAAATCCACCATTGCTTATAATTATTTTAGTGAATCCCTAGCAAGAAAAAAACCAACCTAGGTTGAAACAGAACCAAGATTAAAATTAGATAGGGAAAGGAGACAAACTTGGGCAGAAAATAAAAGAAACCCCAAGAGAAAAACACATAACAAAAAGTAGAGAAATAAAAAAAGAGAGAGAAGGGGGACTGATTTTGGTCCAGATCAAAGTGGGGTGGTTATGCAAGGCATAATAGGAAGATAGGGGAAGATACTAGTTGGGTGAAAGATAGCATGTTGTAGCAGTGTTGTGAGGCATACAGTCCTAAAAATAAAAACATTTGGAACTTGGGAAGTATTAAGGTTGGGGGTATTGAATGCCCTATTGTTGAGAATAATAGTGGTGGTGTTTCTCTACAAAGAAGATAGTGGAATAAAGGTAGGAACATGGCACATGGACATACTGAGGTCAAACAAAAAAGAGGACAAAAAAAAGACTATTTTGACACTAACATAATGTGTGACATGAGTGCAGGTTGGAAGAAAAGGAAGAAGGTGACTTTAGAAGATTTCTTGGTCTGTAATAAGAACATACAAACATCTAGGAATAAGGAGTCTTGTGGTGGAAACCAATTGGATACTTCTTAGGGGAGAATGGTGCAGGGGTACCCAAGCTCCTTAAGGATTACCTGAAGGGTCATTAGGATGTAGGGGTCTTGAAGGCCTATAACACATCTTATAGCATCAATTATGCCATTTTGGAACCTATAGTGAAATTTGGAATGGATAAAAGCAATAGAAGAATCAAAAGTCCTGAGGGTCCTAATAAGGACCCTAGGACCAAAATGCATTGTAAGTGGACCAATAGTGTCCTAAAAGTCTAGATAGTTGTATAGGGTTTTATTTATGTCAAATAAGATTGAATTATCAAATGTAATAAGTTTTGGAGAGTTTTAGTTAGTAGAAGTTAATAAATTAGAAGTTGGAAATTCAAAGTTTGAAATCCAATGGCTAGTTGCATTTTGGGCAGGTAACTAGGTTTTAGGAGTTTAAAAAAAATAATGTAATAAAATAAATCCCAATGAGTTGGGATAGTTGGAAGATAGGTATACAAACTTGGAGAAGTCATTTGTACGGTCAAGTGTGTTAAGATTGAGAGATTGTACAAAATGTTTTAGGAAAAAACCAATAGAACTTATGTTTTCTTGCATTTTTTGAGTTTTTCTTGATGAACTTCTGATTGATATTGGTGATTTTCTCAATTGGATGAGTTAGGGTCTTGTATTTACATGGTTTAAAACCTCATTTATGTCTTGATAAGTAGTAGAAATCAGTTCTTTGCATACTACAACTGGCTGTCTACAGAAATTCTAGTTTTTCCCTTATTTTTTGAGTGTTTTCATGAAACCCGATCCATTTCATGGAGGATAGTGACTGTAACCTATGAAATGGATCACATCTAACATGTATCATACATATCTAATAGGGTAATGTGTAGGAAGGAAGAATCCTAAGGTGTACATCGAGTTTTGACCAGGCAAAGTGCATGAAAATGGTGCCTCAAGTATAGTAGTAGGAGATCTACCTGAATAAGGAGCATATTTTTTTAGTTGAATTTTTTTAACCATGTTGAGTTATTGGTGAAAATTCAAAGAACCGGTTCTGGAAGTGTTTGGAAGACTAGTTTTCAAGAAGCCCTAGTTTTAGAGGAGTTTATTGAGGGTTTTGTATTTAAGGGTCTTAAGGGTTTCATATGTGTCTAAAACCTTGAAAATCCTTAGTTTAGAGACAATTAAAGACACTGTAGAAAGTTTCATAATCAAGGGACACAATTTGAGTAGGGTTGCTTTGGAAAAAAGGGCTAATTAGGCCTTAATTTTGTGGAAACAATAGGTTTTGGAGGGATTGGTCTGAAACAAGAGCCATCTAGGTTTGGATATGTTGTGTAGAATCATAAAAAACATTTTAATCAATCATTAGTTTGGGGAGTCACTTGTAAATGTTGAGAAAAAAATCCAAAAAACCATCGCTAGAGACCTAGTTGGGCTAGAAGCCTAGTTAAGGTGAATAAGTGGGTTTGTGTTTGAGACAGAGGCTTGGGACTTTGTAACCATTCAAGGAAGATTTTATTGAGTCTCCAAAGATTATTCCAAGGGTTTGGATCCATAATAGAAGGTTTTAAGTCATAAGTGAACTATTGAGGCTTATCTCCTAGAAGAGGGTTTGAGAGTGCTTCATTGAAATTCTTGAAATCATTGTGTTTCTTCCAGAGTCCCATACCCTCTGCATCAATTGTAAATCATTTTTCGTAAATTAAAATTATGTGTACATATTTTTTCCATGGAATTCTTAATTTTGAGAATCTTTGATCACATTATCTCTCACTTTTTTTGCTTGCATGTAAACCCATATATATGCTTTCAATACTTATTTGAAACCTAGTGAAGTTTTTTAAGATATTTTTTCCTAAATTACAAATATATACAACTTATATTTGTTTCATGAAATTCTTAAGTTCAAGAACCTTATATACAATTATATACAACTTATATTTGTTCCATCAAATTGTTCCATGGGAAATTATGTAAATTTTAAAATTAAGTATTATCTAATTATAAAATTATTGCACACATATTTAAAACATAAATCAATGAAAATAAAAAAAATAAGTTTCCATCAATTTAATTAACAAAAAATACCACAAATGGAAATAGAATATTCCTCTCTACACTTAACCCTCTACCCCTTCCTTCCCTTCCGTCTCTCTCCACTCCACTATTATATATTCCCTCTCCCCCTACCAACCCATTTTCCATTCCCATTCCATAACCTTTATCTCTCCCACTCCCTCTCTCAAGTCTCCTCCCTACCCCCTCTCCCTCTCTCCCCTCTACCTTAACCAGGTTGAGCCCTAAAACCCTTGTACCCTCTCCCCTCTATCTCTCTCACTCATTCACTCCTATCTTGAGCTCCCCTCTAGCCTTGAACCCTCACCCTCTCTCTCTCTCTCTCTCTCTCTCTCTCTCTCAGATCTCTCTCTCACCCACTCAAGTTCCTTCTATCTTGATCTCCCCTCTACCCTCTACCCTTAATCCTTAAACCCTAAATGGGTCTTAAACCTTGTACCCTCTATCTCTCTC